>ML100739.1:40470-95513 GCA_003697995.1 Taxidea taxus jeffersonii
GGGGGGGGGCAAGAGTTGGTAATAAGTAGTACTGTATGAAATTATAATTTGTCATAAAAAAGCAGTGGTTTATCCCAAAATGAGCATCAGATGAGAATGGAAAACTGAGGACTGACTTCTGAAGCTGGTTGAGCATAAGCTGGTCAATTTCCATTTCTGTGCCTTGGTTTCTACACTTGTACCTTAGGACGGTGGAGACAGGGAGACCTCCAGACAGGCTGGGACCTTTTTGACTCTAATATTTCAAGTCCGTGAGTCTTGTTTCTTGCCTTGATACACTAAGTCCCAAACAACACCCACATTTCCACTCCACTGAACACTTTGATTTCCTCTCTGATATATTCCACTCCTCACACATACTTGGGCTATTGAGATAAAACACTTACCTGAGATGGACAGACTATCATTTAAGCCAAGAAAACAGAATGTGAAAGAAGATGAAGCCCCATCAGCAGAACAGATGGCTCGGCACCCACGGCAGAGCTGGGACTCACAGGTGAGACAGAGGGCAGGGCTGATGGAGACATTGGGTAAGAGGGGTCAGGCGGCTGGGTGCATGGGATGGGGGAAGGAGACATGGCAGTGACCAATGATGAGGGGAGCAAGTGTCTCATCAGTCGCTGCTTTGTCCACACGGAAAGCTGACCATTCAGGGGGATCTGAAATGCAGGGTATCCTGCTCTGCCCTCCCCCACCCCGAAACTTCCTCCCTGCCCCCCCATCTAAAGAGCAAGCGGTTCCCAAAATCACAGAAGGGACTTGGCAATCACTGAGTGTACCCTGGGCCATTCACTGTGTCAAGTGGTTTACATTTACTAGTTTATTTCATCCACACAGTGACCTCAGGGGTTGGCCTTATTTTTATTATGATGATTCCAGCTCAGTGAATGAAAATAACCAGGTCAGGAAGGTGGCTCGCTAAGCCCACATCCTTTTCGCTGTCCCTGCTACATTCAGATTCCGGCACATTTCCCTAATTACTGCCTCTTCTCCCTGCCCTGCCCTCCCCTCCTCCCCATCCTGAGATACAGACCCCAGCAACCTGGAGCATCGGGAGGCCTTTGCTTCTTTCTCTTCTCTTCTCCTTTCCTCTAGCTTCTGGCTGAGAGTTCCATTTATAACATGGAAT
The DNA here is from genome assembly GCA_003697995.1 of Taxidea taxus jeffersonii. Taxonomy (NCBI): domain Eukaryota; kingdom Metazoa; phylum Chordata; class Mammalia; order Carnivora; family Mustelidae; genus Taxidea; species Taxidea taxus. Next base: position 41,600 of record ML100739.1, read on the forward strand.
GTACTAAAAGGCCATCCATTTACTACTTCCCTCATTTTTATGGTATTTGTGATTAAATCCACTCCGAGGTTGTGGGAAGCTTTGGTAATTAAATAATTTGGGTAACAGAATATTTAATTAATTGTAATTACACAAGCCATCTTGAATGCCGTTTCTATTTTAATTTTAGCACAAGCTAGATTGTTCAAAACATGGTTTTTCTTTGCCACCAAAACCTCTTGTCGCTTTCTTTCCTCTTTTCCACCATTCTGCTAGCCCTGAAATCTTTACTTTCTTCTTCTCTTGTATTTGAAGGTGCTGGCAGACAAAGAGTACCAGCTATATGTTGGGTCTGTGTGCGACGGGTAGGGGAAACACAAAAGGTACATAAGACAAAGTCTTGGCCTACAAGACACAGAGGGTCTCATTGAGGAGACATTCAATCAACACATAATGAATAATACAAAGAGCCCCACAGAGGATAGCCCCATGGCCAGCACGGAAGCGTGTTTGAAGGTCTCAAAATACGTGTAGCATTTTTATTGACAGAAACAGGAGCAAGTTGCTAGGATCCTAAAAAGATGACCTTTCTCTTCTTCCTTTTCTCTTTATATTCTTCATGTACTCACACATACATTCACAAAGATTTTTGAGTCCTACGGATGCCAGGCAGTGACCACTGAAATGTCTATTCTGGACCCAAGGGAAGTCCCTGCCACACTCCGCGTCTCTCCATCAGAGCTTGGTGAGGACAGCAGAGCTATGCTCTGGCTTTCCCGGTATTTCGGGCTGGTGCGGACTGCAGAGCCCAGCTACTCATCATTGGTGAGCAGAGTGTGTCTGCTGTCTGAGACAGTCCTGGCTGTGTCCTCACCTGACCCGCTCAGGACCCTGCCTAAAGGACTAGGGCTTAAGTCACAACTGTATGGTGGACATGGGAGGGGAAGCCCCTCAGTGGATCTCCAAAGCTCTTGCTCTTTCCCCCCAGTCAGCATCCCTCTGGCGCTCTGATGTTCCAGGACTCTGTGAAATACCTTTCCCTGGAATGCTAGGAACTTGACCTCGTATCTTGGCTGGCATGAGATTCATTTCAAAACTGGACTCTTAATCTGCTCTGGGGACTCTGTATTTTCTGACTTCCACAGTATTGGGTCTCTTAAGTCCTCCAGTCAGGAAGAATTCTGATTTTACTCTAATCGGGGATGTGAGAGTAGTGGTTATTCATTCATTTGTGGATCATATTAATTCATTTGTTCATCAAATATGCATCAGGCAGCTTCTACATGTCAGGTACTGTGTTAGGCTTTGTGGAACATAAATAAATACATAATTCTATTCTCAAAATCTTGTCGACAAATTGAGTTTGCCAGATGCAAAAAAAAAGATAATTAAGCTAAGTTTAATTCTTAATTCTTCCTTCCAACATAGGAAGATGGAAGATTTGTCTAACTCCATTTGGGAAGTTGAGCCAAGTCTTGAGATGAGAAATAAATGACTATAAAACGGAGGAAAGGAGGTGGGCGTAGATATAAGGGACAGCTTATGATTGGGAATGGTGTGAGTTTCTTCCCAATAAGGAGTTATAGGGCTGAGAATATACCCATGACTCTTTGTCCTTCTGAGGGAAAGAGTCACATGGCCTTATATGGGAAGGCAGCACAGTGCACTGGAATGTCCCAGTTTAGTCTTAGAAATTCTGGGTTTGTGTCACAGACACCAGATGCTCTGGGTTTGAATTCTAGCTTTACCGTATACTGTCTGTATGGTCAAGGCAAGTCACAAATTTCCCATCTTGTTGCTCTCTGCACAACAAACACAGTAAGACCCTACAGAGCTCTTCTTGGGACTAAGTGGGATAAGATAAATGATCCTAAATAGGCCTGAAACAGAGGTTAAAATTTATATTGTTTTTATTTTTCATTCAAAAACTTTTATAAACCGTCCGTTGTTTCACAAAAATAAAGACTTATATGGCCTCCATAGGGTCCAGGAAAATGTCAGCCCTCCATTCATGGTTACCATTGTTGGCAGATCTTGGTTCTTGGGTGAGCCTCCTCTCAACCTCCTAGCCCCAACTTCCCAAGTGAAATCAAACAATCCATTGTTGAAATAAGATGATGTTGACAGTCCTGTAGTAAGAGACTGGAAGTCCTGCTTTTTCAGTCTGTACGGATGGATGTCTGCCAGAATCCTCGGTTCTTCACGGGGAATTGGTGAGCCTTGGAAACTGAGAAACCGGCTCTGTTCACACCATGGTTAGTTACCAGGTTCGCTCTGTGCTTTTGCCGAAGCTGCTCTTGTCTTGTTGTTAGAGCTGCTTTTTTGTGTTTATTTGCAAAGTGTATCAAGTGGAGTGGCTCTGTGGGCAATGAAGCTGCCCGAGTGTGCCCACTGCGCAGGAAGCGTGTTTTTAGAGCTTAGGTAGGCTGCCTTTGGAGATCCAAGCCGAGATGCCTCCTGACAGGGTCAGGATCCCTTGGGGCAACTTGGTAGTCATTTGCTTCGTCCCACCTTGTCTCCCCCAGGGCAAAATTGTGTTAGTGAGATCCCCATATTGCTATCGTTAGCAGTGATGGGCAGTAATGGCCATACGTGTGCTCTCATTTTTCTAAATCATGTTAAATATAATTTTATTTTTTTTAAATTTTTGATCAAAAGCATCCTATGCCTTTTATAACATGGAAAGCAATGTATAGGTGTATAAAGAAAGTTCTAATAACCTTCTGAACCTTCTAATTCCACACAACTGAGGTGACCAAAATTCACAGCTTACTGCGAGCATCCTTCCACTGCTTTCCTGATGTTCACACTTACACACACACACACACACACACAAATGTACAGGCACACTCGTGCACATTTTCTTGTTTCTTTGGCAAATGGGATCATTTAGTTCAGATTACCCTATAATTGGCTCCCAATCTACAGACTTATAGATATAACTGACCAACATCTATACATACATATTTCTGTAATAAAGACTCATAATCAGGGGTTGCCAATCAGACCCCTGAAATTTTAATTTCATTTATTTATTTATCTTTTAAAATTTTTATTTATTTATTTGACAGAGAGACAGAGAGCACAAGTAGGCAGAGTGGCAGGCAGAGGGAGAGGGAGAAGCAGGTTCTCTGTGGAGCCAGGAGCCGGATGTGGGGCTTGATCCCAAGACCCTGGGATCATGACCTGAGCAGAAGGCCACTTAACTGACGGAGCCACCAGGTGCCCCCAATTTTAATTTTAATGAGACATTGCAGGTCAGATCCTATAAAGATTGCACTGTCAACATTTGAGAGCACCCACTGTCCCACATTCTTCCCAGCCCTGGAGAGCATCAGTCTTAGTAATTGTTGCCCATCAGAAGAACTAGAAATTGATGAAATTAAGCTCCTGGCCCCCCATCCCTTTCCTCCAGAGGAGCTGCCTGACCACTGTCTGGGAGCCAGTGTCCTGACCCTCTTGTTGGACGATCCTTCAGCCCGTTATCCACAAGCTATTGCCTTCATTTTGCCCGCCGAGCTCCGCTGAGTTCTTGGGTGGAGTGAGGGGCGCAAGCAAATTTAGTGTGAGACAGCCCTGACAGCTCTAAAAGGTTGTGTTTTATTCATTAAAAGGAGGCCTAACAGTGAAGCTAAATACCATGGTAGGAGAGGGATTCCCTGAACACCCGAGGAGGTATATTTGGAACAGAGGCCCAAACCCACTTTTCTGCCAAACCTTCCTATCTGCAAAAGATGAAAGACGAAGACAAAGACAGAGGGAAGGAAAGACAGAGAGCTCATGTCTTGAATCCTTGTAGGATTGTTGTATGGTTAGCAGTGCAGCACACAGAGCACTAACTGGGCCCTGCTGCTTGGCGAATGCCTCATCCATTCTGACGGCTGCTGTTAATCATCAACTAACAAAAGCAACACAATTTTTTTCAACTCTGACTTACTAGTGATAAACACATCCTTGATAAACTATGATTTCAGCAAAGTTTCCACTAAAAGACTTGGGGCGCCTAGGTGGCTCAGTTAAGCTCAGTCATGAGCTCCTCAGTCATGCTCTCTCTCACTGTCTCTCTCAAATAAATAAAATATTTTAAAAAAATTTTAACAAGTGGTGCTAGGAAAAATGGATATTCACATGTGAAAGAATGAAGTCAGAACTTTACACCATATACAAAAGTTAACTCAAAATGGATCAAAGACATGTAAGAGCTAAAACTATAACACTCTTAGAAGAAAACAAAGGGCAGGGGCACCTGGGTGGCTCAGTGGGTTAAAGCCTCTGCCTTCAGCTCAGGTCATGATCCCAGGGTCCTGGGATCGAGCCTCACATCGAGCTCTCTGCTCAGCCAAGAGCCTGCTTCTCCCTCTCCCTCTGCCCCTCCCCCTACTCATGCTCACGCCTGTGCTCTCTCCCTCTCTAGCTCAAATAAATAAACAAAAATCTTTAAAAAAATAAAATAAAAGGCTTTACAAGCTTGCAGTTTTTCGGGATAGGAAGGGGTCCCTCTTTTCAGGCCGGCCTGAACCCAAGGCTCTCTTCCCCATAAGCAGAATGAGACCTTGCTACTCTTGAGACCTGTCCTAGGAGTCCAAGGTAATTCTTCACTCTGGGTATGTTTTGATGCATGGATCCCCTCAAGGCTTTTAGCTCAGAGACGCTATTCCTACCCTTGCGCAGGGAGTTCCACAGCAGTGGCAGAGTGGTGGACAGCTTTGGAAGAGGCCCTCTGGGTAGAGGCTCTACCATGAAGTCCCTCCTCCCCAGGACTTAGTATATATCAGAAGCATTTGAAGCTCATTCCAAAGAGCTGGTAACTTACCCCAGGAGCCCTGTGCTTCACCACCGTCACTTTCATTCTCTACAGTTATTCTGTATTTCTAGTCACTCACTTACTGCTCATTACCCCTGTTTCACTCCAGCTCTTTAAGGATCTTGTAGCAGCAAAGGGGAGCTTCCCATATTCCAAGGCTCTAAGGCCTTTTTTTTTTTTTTTTTTTTGCAATCACCAGGCTCTTGCTTCTAACCTTATTAACAACCTATACAATTCTTATCTTCCAAATCTCATCTCAGTTTTGGCTTTTAACCTGGGGTTGGCTTTGGTCTCTTAGTGTTGACACTCGGGCTCTTCTGGCCCCTCAGCCCCCGGCTTCACTCTTTCGACACTCAGTGCCTGACCCCCACCTTATGGCTGCAGTGGCCATGGCCAGGCAGTCCCCCCTTTCACCACCCTTTCTCACCTCCATTTCTCGACAGCAAGGAAAATTGTTCTCGTGAGAACATGCGTTGCCCATTTTGTTGCCTTTTCATTTCGACAGCCCTTCCTCCGTATTTGTGCATCTCTCGTGTTCATAGGTTGCTTGCCAACTGTCCTTTACCATGTACCATCTCAGCTCGATGTTCGTATCTGCTCTCGGAAGCCTGGGATGAGGGCTGAGAGCCTGGCGTCATTTCCAGTGGTTAGAAACTTTAAAACAACCCAGTTTCCCCTGGGAACCCATAATAGAAACATCTTAGCCTATCTCCGTAGGAAACTTTCAGTGCCTCAGTCCTGCTGACCATATGTTAAAGCCAAGGGATGACAAGACCCGTTGTCAGAGATGGAGAAGGGGCAAATCCTCCCCTCTCAGAGTCCCTGAGCTCTGCAGACAGCTGGGTCTGGATGTGCCTGCCACGCGGGAGCTCTGGGCTCTATCGGAATCCAATCTGATCTCTCCAACTGGGCTATTACACTCCAGCCCTGATAGGATCACACTCTCAGAATATAGGGTAAAATTAAATTTGAGAGAAAATGAGATTTCTTTTGTTTTCTGCAGAGTCCTGTAGATAAGCGTTCTCTACAACTTGACCTTGATAGCCATAGAAGGGCCTGTTGTGGGCCCAGAGGAATCTGATAGACAAATTGAATGAATGGGCACTTTCTTTGCTTTCCTGCTTAGCACTCCCCTCGGGGATGGTGGATTCCTCTTTCCATATCCCTCTAGGACAGCACAGAGCCAAACTGCAAAGCGCTAGAGAGGAAGCTTGTCCCCAGGCTCCCTTCATCCCTCCCCTGTGGCTCCTCCTCCCTCCCTGATCCCTGCTCTTTGTGACCGAATGACAGCTACAAGCTCCCAACCTTAGCTCTCAGCTAGAATCCACCTGATCTGTTCATGTGAGCGGAAATGTCAACTGTGGCACAAAAAAAATGGTTAACTCTTTACCTCTTCCCCTTAAGCCCTTTCGAGTAGCCTCCCAACAAAGACACATCAAAGCCTCAGATTTCAGAGCTCCTGACAAGGCTGTGGGAGATGTTCTCCCTGCCCCAAATCACAACACTTGGACCCACTCCCCTGGGGAGAAAGAAGCCCTGAGAATATACTCTCCTTGCTGGCTGATGTCAGCATTTCTGAGTGTGGGCTGTGGAGATGCTGCATCAGAATCACCTGGGATATGACTGGGGGCAGTGTGTACTTTCAGTCCCCTGCCCAGAATTACTAAGTCAGACTTGCTTCCATGGCTTCTAGGGAAATAGCCTTTTTACTGTGTCTGCCATGAGACTCTCAGACAGTGTTCGAGAGCCACTGGCTACAGACTTGGAGGCATTTCTCCCAGGGGTCCTGGTTCCTTCAGACCATCACCTGTGTGATGGGTGATCTCTAGCGTGACACAGACAGCTGGCTCCTTTGACCCTTACGGCCCTGCCATTCCCTCCAGTGGCTGTGATGGTCAGGGACAGGGGCTTCTTAGTCCCCCCAGGCTCTCCAACAAGAAAAGCTGAGTTTTTCCAAAGAACACGTCTGGACATGTAAAAATGTTAGGAGAGCCTCAGGTTGATCTGAAGAGGAGACCGATCTTACTAACAGGTGGGCAGTGATGATGGTAATCACAATTTCAACCACTACCTACTGCTGGCCTGTCAAGCTCTAGGTCAGGCTCAGATTATTCATAGCTATAATTTTATTCAATCCTCTCAATGTTCTTACATAGTATTATCATGCTCTTTTCACAGATAAGGACACTGTGGCACAATGTCATGAAACTGATGACAGGTGCAGTAGTAGAATCTGAATTTGAACTTGAACTCGGCTCTATTTGAACCTATTAACTCCTTCCAGGTCAATGCAAATGTAGAGAGCCAAAGCCCTTTCCCATCCACTATTCTGTTCTGAGTTTTACACCAACGCTGTGAGGCAGAGAGAGCCTTTGCAGATGGGAAAGCAGGGACCGGAGGCTTTTCTCATGCCGGGCCAGGTGCTGGGAAGAAACGCAGCTAGGGTTTGAATTCAGCATTTCACTCCCAGTCCAGAGCTTTTCTTTCTTGATGCTCTGCTCTGATCTCCTGCCTCACGTATCTCAGGTTATACATGAGAGGCACCGATATTATTGCCTTGGACTAACAAGTTTGTGAGTTTCTGAGGGCTGTCATAACGAATTACCACAGGCTTCGTGGCTTAAAACAACTGAGGGTAATTTTCTGAAGGCCAGAAGTCCAAAATCGAAGTGTTGGCGGGACCTACCTGCTGCTGCAGACTCGGGATGAATCCTGCCTTGTCTCCTCCAGCTTCTGCCAGATTGGCTTCAGACGTTCATTCCGTGGCTTGTGGCCACATCACCCTGGTCTCTGTCTCAGTCGCGTAGCCTCCTTCTCCTCTGCGTCCCCACACTCCAGGAGCATAAATATACTAAACTGATCAGAGAGCGTGCATACTTCTTCATTTTGGTTGATATCCCGGTTGTTTCCTTCCCAAGTCCTGACCGAGCGTTGACATAGGGAATGATTTTTGATGAGGGCCAGGAGCAGGAAGGGATTCTCTTGCAGCAAAAAAGTCTCCAGTTTAGAGCAACTTGGGTAGGTGTCTCTGCAAGACCAGCCAGAAGGCAGAGGAGAGAGGACACCATCTGATCTCTGAGGGACCGGTGGAAAGGGAGCTGCAGGGGGGACAGAATGGTTTAGGAAGCTGCTAGTCCAGAGCCATGGCCTGCTTGGTGTGGGGGCATCTACGGGGCTTTCATGCAGCTATAGGTATTGAAGTCTGTTTCTGGCCTGGGAGAGGATGGAGGAAGTGAGGATAAATATCATCATCTGAGTCCATTTTCAGATCACTTCCTCCTGTGGGGAGATGAAGGAGGGTTGGGGGGAGGGTTGCAAATGGCTTAGAAGCCCCAGGAATCCCAGAAGCCAGAGTCCCAGAAGCCAGAGCTGAGCACAGAACCAGGACCTCCACAGGGGCTGAGAGCTGCTCAAGTGGGGAGGCCAGAAGCAATGGGCAGTCCTCTCAGAGCAGCAGAGACATTCTTGAGGGAGAGACCAGGGTTGCGACTCCCTTGGGGAGGCTCCACTCAGCTCGATGTTGCTCCCGTGCCGGATGGTGCAGAGGCCTCTGGGAATCCCCTACCCCTGGGCATCCCCAAGGAACGGGTGGCCTTCAGGCCAAGAAACCCATTTTCCTCGCATGCTGCTGACAGACCCAGTGCCAGCCCGTGCCCGAGAACATTCCCCAGCCTAGCCCAGCCCAGGGCCCCCTTCAGGAGCACTTACACATCCCTACACATTCCCTTCCATGGTCCCAGCTTCTAATCTGGATACAATTCTTGCATCCATGGTATTTCCTTTTTCCTGACACATGGGAGGGACATTTTACAGACTGACAGAATGGGCAGAAAAAAATCCCCCTGTTGTTTTTCCTAGTTGTGGGTTATTTGAGAAGAAATAAAAAGGCATCAGAAAAGGATTAGCAGGGCTGACATGGGAATCGTGGGAGCCAGGTTTGCTGCTACTGGGGGCTCCTAGGAGCTCTCTCAGGTAGACAGGGGTCTCTTCCCTTTCAGAGCTCTTAAGTTGCCAAGGGTGGTTAACTCCTTGGTGCCTGAGCATCGAGCTGAGGGTGAGACCCCCTGAATTCATGCCCACCTGATACTTGCACAGAAAGCTGGGGACAACCGAGAGCTCAACAGCAGGCAGCTCCCCTCTCCCAGCTAGAGACCTGGCACTGCGGCTGTGCAGTAGAACACCCCGGGGGCTCTGAACTCCATTCCCTTTGTACTCCTCCCTGGGAGCCTCTTGGTGGCTCTCCTCCCCCCCACATCCCTCTCCCCCAGCTCCTCCCAGGAACTACTGTTCCCTTTAGCTTCCTGTGTGAGCTTCCCGGAATGACAATCTGGCCTCTGATCCTCCTCCCCCAAGAGCCACTGTCTTGTTTATATAGTTCTTCTAAACAGGAATGAGTGCCGGGGACACCACCTGTCCCAGCTGGGCCACGCACCTGCAAGTGCCCGACTTCCTGCCACGCAGCAGCGTTCAGCAGGAAAATGAGAGCAAGTAAGACTGTTCTGTTCCTTCTGTTCTGTTCACATGCTCCTTCCTGATCCTATGTTTCTAAGATTCGTTTATCCTCCAAATATTTATCTAGCATTCCAAGTTCTACACTAGGTATGTGAGACACAGAAATGTATAATTACAATAACACTTAACATTTACCAACCTGTATTATGTACAAAGCACAATGCTTTAGTGCTTTGCATGGATTTCTCTCAGTGATCTGCGTGGCCTCCTGGATGGAACAACCTCATCATCCCTATTTGACAAGCCTAAAGAGCTGAAATGGCTGGCCCAAAGTGTTTAGGCCAAGAAGTTGTGGGACGGGGATTTGAACCAGGGTGCACACTCAATCCGGAGCCATACTTTAAACTTCTGGACAATACAAATCTGTGCCTCCAAGGTGCTTATAACCTAGCAGGAAAGAGAGGACAACCACCACTCAGCAGATGCTGAGCGTTTCTAAATGCTTATAGAAAGGATAACGGGACCTGGGTGGAAGGATGGGGAACAGCAGGAAAGTTTTCAATGAGGTCAAATTTGAGGAAGACATTGAAGAGAGGATAGTAATATTAACAAGATCTTATCAGGCACGTGCTATGTATCCGACGTTGGACCCATGATTTATACAACAAGCCTACGAGGTAGGACTGTGATGAACTCATGGAGCGGGTTAGGAAATTGAAAGCACAGAGGAGTTGAGTGTGACGTGGATAGATGCTTCTGGGAGTGGGGGCAGCGGGCAGGGAGGAGAAAGAAGTTTCCCTAAGTGCACAGAGCTGGGAACGTCAAGGGTGAACTTGAGGGCGGTATGGAGCTGAGTTTGGTGGGGACGTCAGCCCCATAAAGGGAAGCAAGAAAGGTCAGGTGGAGATTCAGACTAAGGGCTTGGACTTAATTCAGTGGGCAGTGAGGACACATTAGAAGATTTTAATCAGGAAGATGAATCTGGCAGCAGGATTCAGGCTGGAGTGAAGACAGATGGAGATAGGGAGTGCAGCAAGGGGCCTGTTACCATAGATCATGTCCATCATTTGGTCCACAATTGATATGACTTCCATGTGCCAGAATAGAGTGGCCAGCCAGGAAGAAGAGTTCTTGCCCCCTCCCACAGTTGACAGTTGAAGACAATGGCAGCGAAGGCCTGAATCAAGGCGGCGACAGCAGAGGGAAGCAGGCTGTGTGACAATAGTATTTCATATTTAGAACCAGCTCTCAGCAGGTGGAACACAGAATGTGCCTGGGGGTTAGAGGGGCCAAACCACCCAAAAGGTAAGTATGAGACTGAAAATGACAAGTCAACTTACTAAGCGAGTTAGAGTTTAGAAGAGATATTTTTTTTTACTCACATAAACTCATTTGAGGTTGAGCTTATGTGAAACAGGATTTCATACCCCTGCCAGTCCTGGCAAGGACCTCCAAGCCCAGACCGTGGGAGCCCTGGACACCAGAGGCCAGCCCCGGGCAGATCATGACCCATGGGACTGAATCCCATGAGCACATCTGGGGGCCTTAGTCTTCGACACCTACTCGCCACTGCTCTGCCCGACTGTGCAGGTCTGCTCTCTCTCCCCCTGCCAGTCTTTGGGCTGCACTTCTGCTTGTTAGCAGCTCTGCTGGATGGGCGGGCAAAGGGTTTGGGAAAGTTCCAGAATTCAGACTCATTTCTTTGGCTCATCCTTACAGCTCTGATGAACGCTGGGTTGCAGGAGTGGGGTGGGGTGGGGCGAGGTTGCTGGGTCAAGCCTGGCTGTTACAGAGCCTCTGTCCAGTTCTGCCTGTTTCAATTCTACCAGACTTCTGGCTGCCCAGTCCACACCCAGTAAGGTTCTATAACAGGTTGGTGATGAAGCTTGGGAGCTGTCCTCCTGCTGGAAGTCCATACTCATGGCTCTGAACTCCCCAGGCTCTTTACCTACATTATGTATTACTCTCTTACTAGCCAGGGGGAGAGGGTTCTATATCAGAAATTCCCTCTGGGCCCCTGAAGTCACTTTTTGGGCTTTGCTGCCTGTACAGTCAAAGAGAGAGTTATTTGCAAGGATGACTGTTGATGTGAAATTGCTCATTGTGACAATTACACGGCACTTTACTTTCCATTTAATCCCCCCATTTCATTTCATTGGTGAGGTAGCTTGTATTAGTCCCATTTTATAGATGGGTAAATTTCAGCCTGAGGATTTACACAAGACACTGGGCTACCTAAGGAAGAAATAAATTGGAATGAATATCTTCTTCATCCGAAGCCATCATGGTTTCCAACCCAACACACAACCTGTGTGTTTGCACTGTGTTAGTGCTGATTGGCTCTGTTTGTTATATTTTTTTCTCAAAGGGTAGAGCAGGGACATATGCATCTTATTCCCATCAGTTCCCTGAGCACCACAAACCTGGCTACTCTCTTGGTTCAGCCTTCACCAATGTTGGGTCTTGAGAGCAAGTCCCAGAACATGCCTGGGGCCTTACTTCCTCATCCGTAAGATGGGGGGTTAGGATTGGATCATTTTCTAAGACTCTTCAAGTTCTGAGTCCTATGCTTTCATGGCTAGTATAGGTCACTCCCTTCTTAGGTCCAAAGCTAGTTGTAGTGGACCCTTGCTTTCTTCCCAACCAGGCAAGTCCTCGATAGAGTGGTGAGCCTACTTAGCTTTCTTCTGTCAATACGTTGGCTCAGTTATTCCTGTCACTTTTCTGGGCTCCCCAAACTAAAGGGGTCCTACAGTGAAATGGTGCAATAATGTACTTGTTGCTCTGGGGAAAGTCCTGGAGGGGGCCAGTCGTGGGCTGGGACTCCGCCTAGAGCTTTGTGTGCCGCAGCTGGGAAAGGCAGTATAAATACTAGATGCTCCCTTTGGACAGCAATGCACACTGGTCTCGAGAGCAGTGGGGAGGCTCTCATGGTTGGGAATGGTGTCTGTCTTCCGTTAGGAAGCCCGACAGCCTGAGATGGCCCAGGAGGGATGTGGAGTAGACCGCTATGGAGGAGGGGATGGAAGGGAATGGGTCCTTGGTCACTAGGAGGCCCTCCCACCATCCCTGTGCTGCAGGGTCTTCTTTTCAGTGAAGCCACTTCTATAGTTGCAGAAGAAGCTGCCCTTCCAGCCTAACCCGGCTGGCCCATGAGGCCAGCGAGGCACAGCTGCGCACTAATGAAGAGCCAGATGGAAAACCGAGGGCCTGAGGATGGAATCCTTGGCTCTCTAAGATGAATCCCAGCCTATGCGCTGGGCACTCCTGGGTGGAAGGCGAGGACAGCAGTGGATGGATGGTACCACCCAAAGTGGAGTTTCAAAGGGTTCCCGCACCCAGGTCAGCAGCACGTCCAGGCAATATGTTCCTGGAGGGGACAAGCGGTTCTGGGCTCCTTGATGGGCTACACAGCAGGTGTATTCGGGCCAGCCAGGCTGGAGGGTCTCCTTTCCCACTGTAAGCAATGACTCCATGGCTTTGTGAGAGGGCTCTCCTCAGGCAGCGCTCGTGGGCTGGGGAAGGGCACCTGCAGGCAGGGTGGGCAAAAAGGGAAAAAATGATTTCCCTTTAGCCAGCTGGGCTAAGCTCTGTTTCACTCCTCTTGTGAAACTGAGCTGCCCTTTAATGGCAGAGAACAAAAGCAGCCAGGCGGAGGCCGATACGCATCCAGCTGGCATCCAGTTGAGTCTCAGAACTGCAGTAAAAACAAGGGGGAGAGGGGAATATAGCCCGTCCCGCCTGGCTGATGTGTGGCGTCTACAGTGACACTGAATTTGTATTTGCCATTTCTCTGAAAAGGAGGTGGGCTCCAAAGCTATCACTTTCAATCTCAAGGCCAGACATGTAATCACCTGCCATTACTCCTTAATTACATGGTAACTACTACACCGTTACTTTCTAACTTTCGGTAACTACACCGTAACTTTCTAATTGCAACTCACTCCTGATTAGTGGGCAATAAACACCCACAAACAGAGTCCGAGATCTATTTCCATACAGCTTACTGGCAGCCCAAGACAAGGAATGCAAACATGCAAATTGGGTGACTGCAGGGAGCCTGCCCCAATGATCATAAAGAACATCCATTGAGCTTGACTATCTTCCCAGTTAAGGAACAGAGCAATTTGGGGGCGGGGCAGAGGCATGGGGACCCGCATCGCAGCAGGCAGAGTGCAGGAGGTGGATGTGGGGGTTTGGAGCCCAGGGTCAAGATCAGCTTCTAACTCTTTTATTTATGGTGGTGACGTGTCATCTAAAATGAGTAAGATACATAAGAACTACTAAGCAAAAGTAAAGATGGAAAAAGATCCTACTTGTGAAAAAGCTCTGTGAAATAAAAGATGTTGGGTTGTTAACGGTTACTATTATTTTTAGTAATACACCTTTTGATGGTGAAAGAACATTCAAGGCCCCCAGCCAGTTCTTCTCAGACTTTAATGCACGTGCGAATTCCCTGGGGATCTCAGATTCTGATTCAGTAGGTCTGGGTGGCACTGAGATTCTTCATTTCTAATGAGCTCCCTGGTGATGCTGATGCTACTGGTCCCAAGACCACACGAGGAGCAGAAGGCTCTAGGTCATTCTGACTCAAGGAGCAGCTGTGGTCCGTGACAGGAAGTAAGGCAGAATGAGCACATGGTCTGTGATGAGAGCCAGTACTCACAGCAGCCTTGCCTCCTAGTGCAGATGGCAGCAATGTCTGGGGGCGCAAACACATTAACACAACACCCCAGGCACACACACTCAACCCAAGTCAGGTCCTCAGTGCAAGTGTTCCATATCCAATGGGATAAATCTTCATGGGGATTTATCAGCAAGGTTCTGAAGAAAAGGGAGGTTTTGTTTGATGATTGGCAAAGGTGTTCCTATATCAGAAAGAATGTGATGATCATGGTCAGGGGCCCCAGATGGACCTCTCCCTCTTCAGAATCTGACCAGAAGGGGCTCAGGTTACTATCTGAAGGAAGGAAAAGGTAAAAGGAGGAAGAAAGGATAGAGGAAGGGAAGGGAAGGAAGGAAGGAAGGAAGGGAGGGAGGAAGGAAGGAAGGAAGGAAAGAAAAAGGAGGGAGGGAGGGAAGGAGGAAGAGAATGAATTCCTTTGGGGGTAGTGGGAAGAGTAGACATTGCCTACTTCACATTTTTGTTAATGGCTGACACTGAAAAGAATGCCAGAATTATAGATGGTTAAAGCTGGAAGGCATCTATGAAGTCTTCTTTCTCAACTTCTCATTTCACAGCATAGAAAACAGAGACAAAGTGCCTTTCCTGATCTCCTACAGGGACTTGGTGACAAAGCCGGGACTAGATCCCAGCTTCCCCAGTTCTCATTGCTGTCTGATTTCCTCATCCCAGATAAATGAAACTTGCTTCATGGAGTGTCCTTATGTGCCAGGTGCCCAGAAAGAAAGGAGGCATGGCAGCTGGAGCCCAGCCAGAACCACCGCAGACTGAACCCCTCCTTAACTCTTTGCTGAGCTTCTTGGCGCCCTGAGCTCTGAACACCAGCTGTTTGATTTCTGAGACAAGGCACTGTGTTCTTCCTGTTCCCATCCAATAACGGGGAGAAGCCAGCTACTCCAACACCCCAAGCCCTCGAGGTTCTGAGTCAGAGTGATGGCCTCTTTCACATGCTGGACCCCAATGCACACTTGGCATCACCTGACAGCATTTGGGAGGTATGCCCTCCTGGGGAGGGACAAAAAATAGTGCTCAAAGAGATATCTGGTATCCCTAAGTGCCATAGTACATGTCAAGCAATGTGGCCACGCCAAGCTGGTGGGGGACGCATAGGCAGGGCCCGGAGGAGGAAAGCTTTGGCAGTGGACATAGGGCGTGGTGAGAGTGAAGGGCAAAGTGACCTGATAAGACTATCCTTCTCAGAGGACACTGCTGAGCAGAACCCTTAGAATCCAGAAATACCTTTCAGGGTCCATGGGGACAGGTAACAGGCTTGGAAGTCAGCTGGCCCGTGGCATGCCTCCCGGCAGGCTTTCCACTCCAAATAGGAAGTCAGGAGCCCGGAGTGAAGCAGGGAATATCCACACGCCAGTCGTCAAGTCATTTTTTAAAATAACCTTAATCTACAACCTATACTATGTACATTAGGTGAGCAAATTTAATATAAACTCATATTACAACATTACTTGTGAAAGTCCTAGCAGTGAGCATAGGAAGTCATTAAATATCCTTTTAGCAAAGACGCCAGTGAGATTCCTAACAATTATGTAGAATAAAATCTAAATCTGCATGAATGTGGGGTGTTTTAGAAGCCTAATTGAGGGGTGCGGGCTATGTCTGGGATACCGGGCATAAATAAGAGTGTTTGACGTTTCAGATTTGTTTCTTACCTCTGTTTAGTACTGCTAAATGCGTCATTATTGGCAAGGCTGGCTTTATCACCACACTCCTCTTTACACACCAGCTTCACGGTCAACTCCTCACCGGGGAGGAAGCTGAAGTTCAGAGACGTCAGGAGACTGCCCAGCGTGACTCAGTGAAACAGGGTTGCCCTGACCCGGGGCTCACACATGCCTGAGTTTATACTAGGACATAGACCAGCTGAAAATAGAAGTCAATGGCAGTCTATTTAGGCTCTGGGTCACACCAGCCTCATCCAAAGATGAAAGGTTCCCAATTCTATTAGCAACACTCATAGCCCTCATTGACCTCTGCTGTCCTTTCTCCGTCTCCACTAATGTAAGCAAGCTATTTCCCTCCCACTTCCCTTCCTCTCCTGTAGCCCGAGGACAGAGGCTGCTTTTACTGACTTCTCACCAGCCTCCCGGGTTCGTGGTGGGCTCTCCCAATGAGTCCAGATGGTCCCACCACAGCTACACTCCAGGCTGCTTGCTAGAGGATGGGATCCCATGGTCCCTTTTTCCTCAGTATTTTTGCCTGTGGCCCCGTTGTGCAGCGTACACCACATAACCTGCAGCCGTGCAAGAAAATCTGCGTGCTGAGTGTGTCTGTGTGTGCACGCACGGTCCAGGTCGGGGCAGGGCGAGGCAGGATTTATCCTGAGGAGCTCCCATGACAAGGTCTCCCTTCTAAGTGGCAGAAAATACTGAGGAGGGGTATTTAGACAGGGACCTGGCAGGGGGAGGCCTGGAGGACACATGGTTACCAAGGCAACTGCCCCAGATCCCTGCCGGAAGCAGTGACGATAGTGTGGGCTGGGAAGAGTCAGGATTCAGGCTCTGGCAGAAGAATGCTGGGAGAATGACTGTAAGTGCTCCAACTTTTAAACCAACCAGAGCTAATGGTGATGTTAATAAATTCCTGAAGAAGTTGGAAGAAACAATCAAGGAAGAAAATCATAAAGAAAAACAAGACTCCCAAGAGGTAGCAGGAAATCACAACCTCTGCCAAGATGGAGAGAGGGGGAACATGGCTGGGAGAGGAGAGACAACACCAGCTTCTTCTGGCCAGTGTGTGGGGCTCACTCAGCCCAATTTCAACATCAGGTCAGCTTTGCCGCCCTACCGCCCCCCACCAGGCTTGCTCCGACCACACTGGGGCATGATGTTCTTTTCCCCACGGTCCCTACCCCTCCCCACCATAATTGTAACTGACAACAAAAGGATGTGGGTACAGTACACCCAGTTCTTTAGCGAGACAAATTATGAAATGAATATGATTTGAGATGTAGTCATTAACACTCACCGAGTGCCTGCTGCATACATCAGCTCTCAGAGTAACCGTAGTCATGCATGGGGAGGCTGGGAGAGGGTAAGCAACTTGCCCAAGACCACACAGCTAGTAATCGACAGGGCTACGGTTTAACTGGCTTCATGTTTCTCCACAACACCTGCTTTCTTGTACCATAAAAATCTCTCTGATGGAGGCGGTGGGAATTCCATCTGGGCACAGACAGTCATGTTCATCTTTGTAGGAGGCATTTTAATAAGGACTGAATAGAGACTAAATATCCAAGATGCCTAGTGCCGGTCCAGTCTCTCTTGACTTTGCGGATATGTTTTCTCCAGGAAGGGAGGGGACACTGGCCTGACTCAAAGTCCCTAAGTGGAGGTCAGAGGGCTACCCAGCCAGGAGCTGGTAATGGGATTGTGGTAACGAAACACTCATGTCAGCAAGGCAAGCCATTGGGCCAAGAAATAGGACCTCCAGCCCCAGAGGAGCAGGCAGACCATGCAGGGTGGGCCCCGGTAACAATGAGATCACCTGCACGGTGGAGGTGTGCAGAGGGCAGGCCAGATACACTGGCGTACTGGCTCCATGGCAGGGGTGGTGTGGAGGGGATACAGGTACTGACTTGGAGGATATGCCAGTGTCTATGGTTGTCAACACTCCCGACATGGTCAGTTTGAAGGTATCAATGTGATGTTAACAGGCTCACAAAATTCCCCCCAAATTTGGCACTGGGCTTTTTACCACTGGACCCAGGAAATGCTACACGAAGGACTTAAACTCTGGGCAGCAAAACCCAGCTACAGAGACTCAGAAGTCTGGACAGGATCGTGGGAATTTGGAGGGATCTTGTTTCTCTATTGGAACACCATTCTAGAAAGTTAGTTTTACTTAAACAGCACCCAGGGGAGATCCTTGCCAAGTCTCTTCTGGCAACATTTTTACTGATTTCCAACTCCTATAAACATATATGTATATACAGCTCTAGGTATCCGAACTCAATGCCTCTGGTTACAATTTACTGATTAATCCATTCCCTTTTCAAATATTTTTAAAGATTTCCCAAGTGCCAGTCACTGTATTCGACCCATAAACCCTCAGTCCCTCCCGACTATACACACCCTGAGGGAGAGGTCACGTTCACACCGCAGCACACAGCACAGTGCCAGACACCTAAGAAACATTTGTATTTTTGTTGAGCAAATGATTGGAATGAAGATCATTAATGGGGAAAAATAATTTTGAGAAGAACAACATATCTTTAGGGAACTAAGAAGAGTTTCTTTTCCCCACACTATCTATTCTTCTCTTTCTCAGCCTTATCTCATCTCATAAGTGGTTTGGGATTTTAAAGACATCACAGAAAGATTAAGTGTACATTTGTCAGGGTTAGAAGGTCCTTCATTCATTCGTAAAACAGTTGCATTATTGTATATGTTAAGAAAGGTGGGCTGTTATTATTTTTTTTTCCTAATTGAAAAAATAATCTATCCATACCGACAGTGGAGTGCTGGGGTGTGGCGGATGGAGAATCCTAGGGTTTGGCACTGTCTATGGGTCCGGCTTTTGAATAAAAGAGCAGAGGCCTGACCCACTGACTGGTGCCTGTCCCTGCAGGGAATTGTTGAAAGAGAAGGCCATTGCCGGCAATCCGAATTTCCTCTGCAATACAGTATAGCTCCTAAAACATCATGAGATATGACAATAAGAAAGAGACTCAGATCTCCTGAGCAAAACTACAGGGTCCTTTAAAGCCTTAGGACCACCTATGGACACTGGAGCATCCTTTAGTCCAAGGCAGTGCAGAAGAAACCAAAGGAGAAGGTGAGGTGTGGTGGGGACCAAAGGTGAGCCCCGCCGACCGGTATCTCTTGGGCACTGACGAAAGACAATGGTGGATGGTGAGGAAATCCAGACTAGGGCTCCCCCTGCCTCCCCCACGCCCTCAAACCCAGCCTGGAGGCTCCTTCTCCAAAATCGAGATTGGGTTTATCACGCTCCTTCCCAGGAAGGACTCAGATGCTGGTGCCTAACAGATGAAGAACTACATTATCTTGTCCGTGACCTCTAAGGAAGGAATTATCTCCAGGCTCCAAGGAAGGTTGGGTATTAGATATAAAACATGAAACATTTTCAATTGCTGCTTGTCTGCTCTTTGTCCTCATCCACTCCCGCACACACTGACTTACACTCAATCTACAGCACTATTATTCTCCGCATATCTCTATTACAGGATTAATCGTGTTGTCCTATATTACTTTGTGTGTCTGTCCCCACTGCTGTCTGCGAGCTACTCAGTGGCAGGAACTGTGTGTCTACATGTTTCTGGTGCCTGGAGCAATCCCCTGAACACAGGCAGTGTTCCAAATACGCTTCTGTAGTGAACCAATTAATGCATTGGTTAATGGGTCAGCATGAGAAAAAGGAGGTCAAGAGCAGAGGGAAGGACATGCAGACCAGGAGAGAGGCTGGAGGAGTCAAAAATACACCTGAGAGAAGGGGCTTGCATGGACATCACTCCACACTGACATGACAGAACGACCCTCAGGTGACCACGAGCCTCGGGGGCCAAAAGCAGTGATGCTTTCTTCCCAAACGGTGGGCCAGGTTAAATCACTCCATGAGTTTTTAAGTTTAAACAAATAAATGCATCAGTGAAGAACCAAGTAAAGGGCAGGGAAGAGGGGATTTCAACAGAAACATCAAAGGGTGACCTTTAAAGTAGAAGCTAGGCGAGAGCATCTGGGTTTCCCTGCCAACAGGGAGCAGGGAACAGTCTTGGTGATGAAGGGATGTAATCATTCCCACAGGAAGGGAAAACACCACCAAGGCACCCAGCACCCAAGAGTCCTTCCCTTCCTCCTTCTCGTCTTCCCTGACATTCTTAGGTGTCCAGATGGGAGCATCTCCTCCAGGGCCCTCAGAGAAGCTGGAGAGGAAGATCTCTGAGGCATGTCAAATTTTTAAAAAATCCCAAATTATTGAGGAGATGTTACCAGAAAGGATTATTTCAAGAGCAGAGAAAGGAGCTCCTGCAACAGGGAGACCTCTGCAACACAGATCTGCAAGCGTCCCATGGAGGCAAAGGTGTGTTCTTGCACAGGGAGGAACAGACCAGGCTGCAAAGAACTAGGGCTGAGGACTTGGGCTGGAATGAGGACAAGTAGATAGATGGTAGAGGGGATGACTCTGAGGCCAGCTTGTTCTCAGGAGGGTCTCTACAGAGTTGAAGGCTGACCACAGTTCAGGGATATGGGGGAGGGAGAGAAGCTTAACCAAAGTTTGGTAACAAGCATCTTGTTCCAATTGATCAGTGGGGAGAAAGGGTTCAGCTACACATTGATGAGGAATCCAGAGGACCTATGTACAACCTCGACACAGGTAAGCAAGGGGGCATCTGTGAGTCTCAGCTGTCATCTAAGGAAGGATGGGTCTTTCCTGAAACAGAAAAGGATGAGATGTTTCTTACCTTCCCTGTTTTCCAGGATCACAAGGTTCAGATAACTCAGCACTGCTGGGTACAAGAAGCCTTCTTTACATTTATCCTCATCTGCAGAAACCAGGGTGGTTTTGTTCTCAGTGATGTTTTTTCTTAAAGTGGTTGGTTATGTTATTTGCCTGGAATCAAGCTTCTGCTGATGATCAAGACTGCTCAGGTCCCCATCTTCAGCCTCTCTTTTTCTTGAGTGCATTGGATTAGGTGTTCTGTATGTATCCAGATTTCAGCATGAATATGATCCCAGTATTACATTCTCATTAGCAAGACAACTCCTGTCATGTGACAATCCCTTAAGCTCTGTCCACCAAGTGACTTTTCCTAAGAATTCCTTTGGCTTTATCTCTATCCCCATTAAAGAAAACTTCTGACCATGATTTAGCTTCTCCTGTAGTTTGACTACAGGGAGACCATGCGCTGATCATGGAGCATTTAGCGTTCTGCTTGTGTGATAATGGCTCCTCATTGTAACTTAATCATTGACATTAACCTCTGTCTCACGTGGATCTCAGTTAGCACAAGTTGGCCCAGTGTCACCTGGCCAAAGACAGGAATTGTCTCTATGCCTGCGAAGGGAAATCCAAGTCCCAAGAGTGTGGGGGACATCTGCAGGGTACCCTTGAGATGACCCCACTATTAAGTCCAGCTCCTATTTCTAAAACCCTCAAGTCTCTGTGGCCAACACCTGTGGGAAAGTCTAGCTACCCATCCCTCAGGTCACCTCAACCTCAGCAGCTCTTATAAAAAGACAGGAAACATGGACCCCATTCCTGGTGTTTACTTTTTTCCTTCCTTTTTATTGATTTATTTCTCATTCCCCTCTTCCAGTCTCTTACTTCCATAGGCAATGATTCCATTATGTTTGATGTATGTGTATGTTCTTGTAAACTATGCCTATTATCAATCCAATATTTATGTAAGTCAAATTGAGTTATAAATTCAACTCAAGTTTTTCCTTCCTCTACTTCATCCTATGTTTGAAGGCTCCATCTGGCTTATGATATGCACATTTAGTTTATAGCTTCCTCCTGCTGCAAAGTTCTCCATGATGTGCCTGGACTTTGTGTGACTCATCCATTCCCCAGGATCGAAACTCGGAGAATCCCCACCACACTGCCCAGCAAACAGTGCTGTGAGCAGGGGTCTAGCACATGCCTCTTTGTGGATTCCAGGAGAGTTCTTTGGAATGTATGCCCCCAGCAGACTGGCTCCGTTTGGCTGAGGGCTACCAGATTGTTCTCTAGGATGGCTGTAACAAACTTCACTCCCACCTCCGGGGCTTGAGGGTTTCTATAGCTCACATCCATGCTGACACCTGGTGTCATCCAGCTTTAGAATTTTTGTCACTCCCCCAGTTTTAAAGTGGTGTCTCATTATTTTATTTTGCACAGTTCTGATTACTAATGTGCTTGAATAGCTCCTCTTTTCCTTATTATGCTATGGCATGCCATCTTTTTATTTCCTATTCTTTTTTAAAAAATTTATTTTTTATTAACATATAATGTATTATTAGCCCCAGAAGTACAGGTCTGTGAATCGCCAGGTTTACACACCTCACAGCACTCACCATAGCACATACCCTTCCCAATGTCCATAACCCCACCATCCTCTCCCTATCCCTGGCAACCCTCAGTTTGTTTTGTGAGATTAAGAGACGTCTCTTATGGTTTGTCTCCCACCTAATCCCATCTTGTTTCATTTATTCCTTTTTATTTCCTATTCTTATCTTCTGCCCATTTTTCTGTTAGATTTTCTGTCTTCTCATTGTGGATTTACAGGAGCCCCTTATACATTTTATATATCAGTCCTTTAATTCTCAGACATTACAATATTTCCTCCCAGTATCATGTGTCAATTTTATCCATGTCATTCATAAATCCTTTTTTTTTTCCCAATGAAATTCAACTTTTTCCCCTCTTATGCCTGATGTTTTTGAAATTTTGTTTAGGAAGTTCTTCCTCTACCCCAAGATCACAAAGCAATTCTCTTACATTTTCTCCCATCAACATTTTACTAAGCATTGCCTTAGTAATGCCTTCAGTCCTTTGATCTGCATGTTCTACTTTGTGTGATGCTCATTTAAAGGGATCGTGTTGCTTTTCTCCAGAAAGATACCTGCAGCAAATGGTTAAGTAAACTAAGTCCACAAAATGACACCACCTTGTAGGCAATCTGTCTTCTCCCCTGTTAATTTCTAGTGCCACCTTTATTCTATACTACATTTCCATAGCAATGCGTACTATCAGAAGTTTTCCTGATTAGATCCACTAGTAAGAGAATAATAAGACATCAGAAGATCTCTTGGAAGAAGAAACAACAAATCCCGTGGTGCTTCCAGGTGCACTTGCCTTACTATTGCCTTACTATTGCCTTACTACTTCCTAGCAAGGCACGGTGGCTTCAGACCTGAGAATTTCTGCTGTCCTTTCTCTGAATATAGAACTGACGGGGCTCAGCAAGAGCTAGTAGTAGTCCATTGGCTGCAGTGTTGTTGAAACTTTCATAAACCCTCTAAGGATAATAGCTTCCATGCCTTGGGAAGCCCTCATCAAGTACTTAGTATCATCTCAATTTTACAGTGGAGGAAGTGGAGAGAGGGGGAAGGACTAATATAACTTACACTAGTCTGTCCAGGGCTCAATTTGACCCTAGTGTGCTTAACTCCACCACTGAGGACCCTTCTACTCCATCATTCTGCTCTTCACATCTCTTTTAATTCTTTCAATGTTCACTGAGTTCTGACTGCTATAGAACATTGTGCTTTGTGGGCTAGGTGCTTGGTGATTCATTAAATAAGAATTCTGTCCATAGGGACTTCCAGTCTAGTCTGGAAGATAAGATGTATCCATAAGTACAATATAGCTTAGAAAAGCAGAGGTTTCTTAGAGGACCAGTAAGTTCTATAGTTCTCAGAATTGGCTAGAATATTTCCAACTTATCTCCTTCTGAGAAGTACCCATCCCGTTCAATTTTCATGTATATTTTAGTCACAAGTTTGAATGTTGACTCTTGGATTGCATAAATGCTTAGCAAAAACCTAGTTCTTCCAGGCTTTTAGGAATTAAAGGAAAGAGCCTCCATCATGCCTGAAATGTTTCTCTCAAGCCACTTGTAAGTCTGACATTTTACCTACAATCCCAAGGGCATTAAGTCTCAATAATTCTCCAGCACTGATCAGAGGAAAGTTTACATGGAGGCCAGAAATACTGGAGACATAGAAAAGAAGAAACAGGAAGAAAAGTGATTGGCAGATATTTTATTAATAGAATGAATTATATACTGACTTTTCAGATTTGAAAGTGTCATAGATTGGGACACGCAGAAGCTGACGCCAGGACAAGATTCGTGTGAAAGTGGCCCAGGAGAAACTAGTATGAGAGAGGGAAGCAGGACAGGAAGGGGGAGGAAGCCAAGCAACATGGTATTTCAGGCAAAGTACCAGTCTCAGCCTGATTCTTTAGGGGAGCTCTAGAGTGGCTTGCATTTCAAGAGTTTGTTCAGACTTGAAACAATGTTGCTGTCATGCTCCTGCATACATCTGGCATTGGTTAAGGGCCAGGGGGAGATGAGGTTGTGGAAGGTAAGCTCCAAGGCAGCCCCCTTGTTTCATGGGCTGTCCTCAGAAGGGAGCCAAGCATGGAGAAGTAGAGGCTCATGGAAGCTGAGGGAGGGATGGATCCTGAGCAGAGCATCAACAGTTCCCCTGTGAACAAGGGTCTGCCCTACATCTGCAAGTCAGTTTCAGGAATTCTGTCAGCTTGTAACCACTCCTAGGGAACCTAGGAGTCCCTCCTCAGTTTACAGGAGAGGAAACTGAGGCACAGATTGGCTAATGCATTTGCTCAGAGCTACGTAAACTAATCTGTGACAGAATTATAATTTGGGGTTCCTGGATTCAAGTCCGGGACCTTTTCAACTACATCTCACCATCTCGTTTCCTTGCCCTTAAAGTTCGGAGGAGTGCTTGCCAACACAACAGGTCATATTTTTTTTTTACTGCACGTACATCACTCTCTGCTAGAATATGGCTTCTTTTAAGCCTAGCAGCCATCCTTGCAGCCCCGTTGGTCCATAGAGCAGCCCAGTAGAAAACAGACTGATCCCCTTGACAGCGAACCCAGCCGTCATCGGGAAGACTTATCTGGGTAGTTAAGGAGACCTTGGCGCCTGAAGAAGGCACTCAGAAGATGACAGGTCTGAATAGTCTGAGAAATTTTTATTGCCCCCAAATCTCCAGTCCCGTAAGTCATGAAATATATAAATCTCAGCCCACATCAAATAAATGATCGTCTGTTTAAGAATGAACAGATGGGTGAAGCGAAGAGTGTACAACGTGCTCTCCCTTCCCTGGGCTGCAGATCATGGACTCTTCCATCCAGGACTTCGCCTAGCCCTTCCCAACCCTGAATCTCTCCTGCCAAATCCCCTGATAGATCACCAGCCCAGAGAGCAGAGAACAATCAGGGGTTAAGCCTGCTTTTGAAGAATTGTAAGGACAACCAGGCAGGAGGAAAGAAACTCTGAACGATGAGAAAGCTGTCATGCTTGCTGGTTGGGCAGACGAAGTGACCAGCAATTCCTTAGAGCACTAAAGATTTATCAGCAAAGGGGGGAAAAATCAATTGGCCAGATAATCTTAAAAGAAGGAAGGAGAAAAAAATGATGCAAGTGACTAAGGGGATGGGAAAGGATATTTGAAGATGTCTTCCGTGGTCTGCCCTGGCACAATCTTGTGCTTCCTTCGTCCTTGCATTTAACAGACTGTAGTTTTCCATTTGCTTATCTGTTTCCCTGGCCACAAATGACATGTTCCTGGTTAAAAGGACTCTGTCTTTTTTGTTCACCCTTGATGCATGCCAGGCCTAGCCCAATGCCTGGGACGTAGCAGATCCTCATTATATATTTGTTGAATGACTAAGAACAAAAATAAATGAAATGGCATTTTTCAAGGGCCTATGTTGACCAAGGCAAAATGCTGGACACTTGACCCCCTTGAGTCATATCAATCTCTCAACAATGAGACTGATTTTATCGTGGTCATTTTGCAGATAAGAAAATGGAAATCCAGAGGTTAAACAACTTTCTTGGGGCCAGACAGAAAATAAATGGAAGATTTGGGATTCAGAGTCTTAAAAAAAAAAGGTCTTTAAAAAAAAAAAAGTAAAGGTCTATTCTGACTCTAAAGTCTACGGTTTGCATTGGATTTACTATTTATTTACAGACAATTCTTTATAATGTGAGGTCTGACTGCCCAATCTGAGGATGAGCTATTATCCTCCCTCCCTGGGCTGCCCACCATTTTGTCATTCCACTCTTCGCCTACACTTCCTCCATTTGGTACACTGGAGAAAGAGACGAAATCCATGCCAACCCATTAATTACACCTTGTCAAGCTCTTCTCTCTGGGTGTTTCATTTGTGTATGGTTTCTCCACCACAATAGGCTGTAAACTCCTTGGGGGCGAAAGCCACATTTTGTGCATTCTGACCACTCCTCCCTCAGGCACTTATAGGCATGATTTGGGTCATAGGCAGTCATGTCACCGTGGTTGGCGTCACAGTGGAGGGTGACAGAATGAGGGCACCAGGGACTCAGGGGGCTATGGTGCATAAATAGGAGGTACCCAGCAACTGCCTTTGAAAACCCCACCCAAAAAAGAGTCACTCCATCAGTTGTACACAAAACAGACTTCTCAAAGGGCAAGTGGGATGTAAAGGGAGAGGAGGGGGGAGCATGGCATAAACATAGAACATAGATTCTCAAAAAAATGGAGCACAGTGGAGTCAGTCGGTCTGTCTCTAACTCCCTCTCCTCTCTGGGCAACCAGATAGCATCGGCAAGGAAGAGTGTTTTTTTCACTATGCCCTGCCTTCCTCCTGTAATCTTGGGTGACCTTTCCCAGCCCGAGACTTCCCAACTACAAAAGGAGTTCTGAGGCCAGCCCAATTTTCTGAGCCAGAGCTCCTGGGAACCCCATGCCAGTCTTTGATGCACCTGTTACCTCACGGGGCTTGTCAGTTGCTGGGACCCGGGGCTTCTGCGAAGCTCACGAAGGGCTGAATTAAGCTTTTTAGCAGCACTGCACCCAAACACAGGCTGCTGAAGGGCCATCCATCTCACTGGGCTGAAGGGACAGAGCATGATTAATGCAGCTGTTTAGAGGGCTGGCCCGTCTCTGCCCATCTCCTCCTCTGGATTGATTCAGTTTGAAGAATTCATTAGGAGAGGGGCAGCAGGGAAGGGGGGGCTGCGCCCTCCTAACCCAAACCCTCTCTCAACCTCCTCCAGTTCAGCTTCCTTAACCAAGATGGTCAAGGCTGCCCGGGGTCCGATAGGTCTCCACGATGGGCACAAGTGATAATCAGCCCTGGTGTACCACTCCCAAGCCACTTAGCAAGGTTGAAAACTTTTCAAAGTCCCTTTAATCTATTCACTTGAAAATAAAATAATGAAAATATAGAGGGGCTTGGTCCTCTGCGTTGATCCTGCTCGAATCCTCTAGGGCTGTCCCATGAGAGCCATCTAGCCACGCAGATGCTGGAGCAGGGAACTTTTCAGCGCGGTGTGCTGAGTGCAGGGCCCAGAGCTTGCTGGGAGGCCAGAGGAAGGTTTTACCCTGTCCAGGCCTCCTAGAAGGAGCGAACAGGTGCTGGGCTGCTTGGAGGGTGCCCCACCCCTCACCGCTCCCAGGTACTAAGTCTAGAGTGGTCCATGCCGGCCGCCAAGCCTCTCCCGCCCCCCGATCTAACCCCCGGGATGTGAGCTCTGTGAACAGTGGCTGTTATGTAACCATTGGAATCACTCTTCGTTGTTACCCTGGGATATCTTTGTTGTTGTTTGAATTCTTTGAAGCATCATTTTAGAATTCTGTAGAATTCTAACCCTTCTCGCCCCTGCTGGTGTCAGTTTATTAATTGCTACAGTGATTGCCGAGAAGGGGGAGAAATTAGCAACCATCTCCCAACTCAAAAAAAAAAAAAATCTTTTGTTAATGATTAGGCTGTCTTTTCAAGTTCTTATAAATTTGTACTGACCCCTTCTTATTTCCTTTGGGAGAAGGAATGTCTGGGCTCGAAGCAAACTCATTTTATTGATTTCTCAGGTTAGATAACTTGACACCAAACACCAAGGCAGGAGCCTGGTTATCTCGATGCTTTATGTACAGGAAGCAGGAAAGACTAGAGAAAAGGTCTCTGTCGCTGCAGCAAGAGATTTATACTTTTAGTGCCAGGTCTCAGCAAAGAGCTGGTGGATCCTGGGTAAATCATTCTGGTTACCTACTGCACTAAAACAGATAAACAATACCCGTTTACTGACACCAACTTCTATTACCACACTATTTCTTGTCTTCTCGGGGCTAAGGCACATGATTTTCACCATTTCTTTATTTCATTATTTATGTATTCGTTTATCCTTCCCTCATTCCAGGAAGGCTTTGAGAAAGCTGACGAAAGAAAAAAAAAAAAACAGAAAAAGAAAGAAGCGGTTGAATGAAAAATATATGACAGGGAAGATTGGTCCCTAAACTATGTGCCATAAGGTTCTCTCTTAGAAATAGGTTGTGTGTTAGTCGCGGAGCTTTCCAGCGGCTAAACGAA
The DNA here is from genome assembly GCA_003697995.1 of Taxidea taxus jeffersonii. NCBI lineage: Eukaryota > Metazoa > Chordata > Mammalia > Carnivora > Mustelidae > Taxidea > Taxidea taxus. Next base: position 69,580 of record ML100739.1, read on the forward strand.
ACCATGTGACCTGGAAGGGAAAAACAGCCCAATCATTCTGAAAAAAACTGTTTTTTGTTTTTTTTTTCCCCCTGATTCTGGGAACTAACAGAGGTTTCTTTCTTGGGTCCTAATAAAAGAGCACTGGGAGATGCAGCCACTGACACCCTCCACATCTACAGAAGTGAGCAGATGCCAGCACTTTCTTCAGACTGTGGCTTGTATTATTTCTCATTGCAGCAGGAGGACATGGGGTCAGCAGGGGTAGCCTAGCAGGGCTCAGGGAAAGATGCACTGTAGGTCAAAAGTCAAAACAATGTGCCAGGAGTGTGTATCGCTCTGCTTTAGGCTAGACTTGATGAACTTGACATTCTTTTTTTTTATTATGTTATGTTAGTCGCCGTACAGTACTGCATTAGTTTTTTGATGTAGTGTTCCACGTTTCATTGTTTGCATATAACACCCAGTGCTCCATGCCATCTGTGCCCTCCTTAATGCCCATCACCTGATGTTCTTGATATGAGTCCTTTCAAAGTAGCTCTGAGCCTACAACATCAGTCTCACCGGGGAACTTATCTAGAAATGCAAAAAAACTTTTTTAAAGATTTTATTTATTTATTTGACAGACAGATCACAAGTAGGCAGAGAGGCAGGTAGAGAGAGAGGGAGGAAGCAGGCTCCCTACTGAGCAGAGAGCCTGATGAGGGGCTCGATCCCAGGACCTCGGATCATGACCTGAGCTGAAAGCAGAGGTTTTAACCTACTGAATCACCCAGGCACTTCTAGAAATGCAAATTTTTGAGCTCCACCCAGAGTCAGAAACTGAATCAGAAACTGGGGTGGGGCCAGAGAATCTTAGGTTTCGGGTTTTTTTCAAAGATGTATGTAGGGGTGCCTGGGTGGCTCAGTGGGTTAAAGCCTCTGCCTTCAGCTCAGGTCATGATCCCATGGTCCTGGGATCGAGTCCCGCACCAGGCTCTCTGCTCAGCGGGGAGCCTGCTTCCTCCTCTCTCTCTGCCTGCCTCTCTGCCTACTTGTGATCTCTCTCTCTCTCTCAAATAAATTAATTAAAAATTAAAAAAGAAACAAATCAAAGATGTATGTATTTATTTGATGGGGGAGGAGGAGAAAGAAGGGGGAGGAGCAGAGGGAGAGGGAGCGAGAGCCTTAGGCAGACTCCATGCTGAGTGTGCTGTCCGTGGCGGGGCTTCATCTCATGACCCTGAGATCACAACCTGAGACCAAACCAAGAGTCACCAGCAGCTTAACCAACTGGGCCACCCAGGTGTCCCCAGGAAATTTGGGTTTTAAAAACCTTGCTGTAGTGCCAGGATCAGTGACACGGGGAGGACAGACTAGTTTGAGGATTTTTTTTTTTTTTTTTTTTTTGTGGCAAGAGCCTGGAGAGCAAATAACTAGGTTATTACTTAAAAGCAGATCCATAAACTTTCAGAACCACTCAGAGGAAAGTCTGCTTGACCTTCTCTCTCTTCTGCTCACTGTGTCTCCCCAGAGGTCCTCAGACCTCCCTGCTTTGTGCAGAAGGATGCCGGGGGAAGGCCAGCAGGGAGGCAGTGTCTCCTCCCAAGACGGCTCACTCGGCATTGTGCGCTTCTCCCTGGCTCCTTTCAAACTCTTCTTACATGTTTTAGATGTGTATTTGTTCTTTCTTTCCCATTGCCCTGCCCCAGCTCTAAAATCTTATCACTATTCCATTTTATAGGAATAGAGTGAGAAAGAGCCGTAAAGCTGAAAGGGACTATTGAGATAACGTGTGACAACCTCCCCATTTTACAGATCACAAGTGAGTTGATGGCAGCAACAATTTCCTTGTGTATCGCTTAGCTCACAATGAGGCACACAACAGGTTCTTGGTGACTCACAGCTCAGTCTGCTTGTTGACGGTATGTCTAGCTTCATAGTTTCCACGTGCTTTATGACACTGGATCCCCATGAACGCTCAGGAAGTATTACTATCCCCATTTTCAGACCAAGAAACTCAAGTTTGAGTTGCTGGATGTTTACTGAGGCTTCACAGCTTTCAATATTCCAGATCCAAACTGGAATCTGAGCCTCTTGACTTTCAGTCCTCTTACCTTTCCCCCTGCCACATGGCATCTCCCCATAGCGCCTGGACCCAGGCTGGGGACACGCTCCCTCCGCTCCCCCTGCCAGACATATAAACATGCATCCAACTGAATGTGAACAGTGGTCAGCCCCGGCCAACTCCAGGAGACAAACGCAAGGGCCTCGGTGTCTTCAGTGACTCCAGATTGCCTGCACAAACTTGCCACAGTTCAGCTTTCTGCAGAGTGAATTTGGGAATGGGTGGTTTTTACCAGACTCCCCTGAGAGCTGTAGCTACTGGACTATCCAAGTCAGCTGAACACAAATTGAAGATAAAGGGGAGAAAGGTGTTTCTGCATGTTCATGTTTCATATCTGCAGACATATTTCTGCACACACATAAATATGGATAAGTATGTAGAGACTGCGTGTCATTTCTAATACAGGCCAAGTGATTTGATCTGATCAGCAGAATTAACCTAAACGAGCACTGCATAAGGTAGCAGGAAGAGGACAACGAAATGTCAGATTAAGAAAATGCAAGAAATTGTTTCAATCAAGATCACAGCACAGATTCAGAAGCTCCCTTGTTAAGTAAGTTTTTGAGCCAGTAGCTACGTCTGAGTGAAATGTCTTGTTTCCCAACACCCACCCCCTGACCGTTTTTGGTGCAGGTTAGCATTTTCTGTGACCTTCAAAGTTTCATAAGGCTGCTGGCAGCCCATAGGGTGCTTCTGTAAAAATTAAGAAAAGACACTCCTTTCTCCAGGCAGATCAGCCCCAACTAGGGGGAATGCCTGAAACAGTGCAGCACGAGCTGAATTTCAGCTCCTACTCACCTGTCCGATGGCCGGTCTTATTCAGGACACCACCGACTCGGTCCTAGATGGCAGCCCTATCTTTATTGGCGAGCCCTGTGTGGACTACAGCTGTGCAGCCATCCAGTCCAAGAAGGTCAGCATCTGGGAGTGCAGGTCAGATCTGTGCACAAATAGAAGCCTTCCTTTCTGCTAAGCCAAATTGCCTTTACATTAGATAGATACTGGTAAGCCAAGGACGACATGCAAGACTGTTTACAGAACTATCCCACATTCAGTGGAAGATCATTTTTTCGCAGCCCTTTTATTTTATAAGACATTTCATTAGGCAAGTCCAGATTGCTACTAGTAATACTAATGATTCCACTAGTAATAGCTAACATTTAATGCTTACTATATATGCCAATCATTATTCTAAATACCGCATGTATTAATGCAGGTAGTTGTCACAACATCTCTAGAGGGTAGTTGGTATTATTATTATCCCCGTTGCACAGAGGCAGGAGTTCTCCGAAACACAGAAAAAGTAAGTCACCTGCTCAAGGTCACAACAAATAAATGGCAAGGCTGGGATTACAACCGGAGCCCGACTCTAGAGTCTGGGCTCCTGAGCACTAGGATACCGCTGTAAAATGCTGAAACATAGGGGCACCTGGGTGGCTCAGTGGGTTAAGGCCGCTGCCTTCGGCTCAGGTCATGATCCCAGGGTCGTGGGATCGAGCCCCGCATCGGGCTCTCTGCTCTGCGGACAGCCTGCTTCCTCCTCTCTCTCTGCCTCCCTGCCTACTTGTGATTTCTGTCTATCAAATAAATAAATAAAATCTTTAAAAAAAATGCTGAAACATAAAGGAGGCCAGGATGGGTAGGCACGTAGTCAAACGGAAGTCCTACAAGGGATTCTGTATCGCCTGGCCCAGCTCTCCACCCTCCTGGCGAAGCAGCCTCCGTGTGCGAGCCTGGGTAGCCCTTCCCAGGCTAAGGGGTTGCTTCCTTTCTGAATGGTAGCAGCCTCTTGCCATGAATCCAAACCGCCCTTGCTATCTGGGAAGTGCGTTTTCTGGTTTCAAATAGGACAGAGAGACAACAGTTGTGAGAATGGCCCCAGGTGGCAGGGAACCCACCCAACGGGACTTAGAAAAAGGCTGGGCTGTCCACAGACCCCATTTCCCCACCTGGGTGGGACTCTGGTCCCTGGAAGTGGAAGAGGGGTGGAGGGGGGAGGAAGAGGAGCAGCACAAGGGTGGGCCCTCCCGATACCACACAGCCACGCACTGGCTGAGACCCCATTAATCCCGGGAGCCGCTCAGCCGCTCAAGGGAACTACAGACCCCCAAGTCCTCACGTTTTCCTGTAAAGCTCTAATGGCCTGCTTCCGTTGCCATGGCAATGCCAACAGCTCCTCAGAGCCCTCTAAGTACTTGAGGTGAAAGCAAAAGGGGCATGTTTGCCTCGGAGGGTCACTGTGCGATCGGCCCCAGAGGTGTTGTTGTGATGTCTCCACCAGGCAAAGCTCAGAGCGCCCCAACAGGAGGAGCAATGATCCTGGCCCCGATTGGAGTTCAGGGAAACTCTGCCTGAGCCTCTGAGCCGGAACCCCAATGTGGGCAGTGCAGGCTCCTCCTCCCTTTTGCACCAACCCCCAGAACAGCCTCACATCACTTCTGGAGCTGCAGCTCGCCCTTCGGGGTTTCCTCTGGGTAAAGGAGAGGCCACTGGGGTGGAGTCAGAGACCGCTCTGCAGTTACTGGATCTGTGACCTTGGGGAAGACCTTTAGCTCCTGTAAGGTTGGAGACAAGGAAGAGCTCAAAAGGCATCAGGTTGCAGGGCTCATCTACTTTCTGTCCAACAACACTTACCGTGCTGGTTGTCCGCCCACCTGGAGCTTACAGTCCCTCAGAACGTTCTAGAAAATGTGAATGTCTGGGACATTTGTCCCAGAGTGACAAACTGAGTCACACACGCCAGTGAGTGATTGGTTGCCTGGATTAAAGGGTCTTATTCAGAACTTGGCTATTCCAGTGTCTTCCCTTAGGGTGGACAACACTTTACTAAAATCTTGGGATACTTGGGACTAATGTCATACGGGAACCCATACTCTGCTCTTGTATGACAGGCTTGGGAACCAACTGCAGAGTCCATACTTCTTAAAAAATGGATCTCTATTCATTTTGGCCTAGAGTTTTTGACTCTCACAATCTTTTAAAATTTCATTTCGAGCGGTCACCACGCCCTGCTTCGTATCTGCCTGCCGTCTGTTTGATAAGCATATGTTCTATGCTCATGCCCAAGGCGTTCAAGGCTCACTAAAAACCACAACTGTAATTCATTAGCACGAATTCATGCGGTGCTTAATATAACCTTTATTTGCCTCCCATGAAAAATAGCAACAGTAATTCCCGTGAGTTGATTTGTTCTTATTTTTTCGGTGGAGCAGCAAATGAAATGATCTTGACCAAGTCACGTAACCCTGCTTGGCATTTAGTTTTGATGGATACTCTATAAATAATAGCCTAATTGAACTGAGGTAAGGAATTGTGCTAAATGAGGTCTACAGTAAAATCACCAGTAAGAGAACGCCTTGCCTTTGCATGGTGTCACTTTCTGAGAGGCCTTCCTACACGAGGCCTCTGGAAACTGTTACTATTGTCCCTAACTACTTGTCCTGTTCACCCCAAGCAAGGATGTCCATACCGCCTTATACTGTGCCCTTCTGTAAGAGGCCTGTCAGAATTACTGGATGATGATAAACATGAGGTCCAGAGGGGATGACCAGAGATGATCTCTTTTCTTGAGAACGCCTCAAAAAGTTGGATGTAAAGACCCTAGCCAGCCCAATGGTCTGCTCAGGTTTTACTGACTTTCCTATCTGTTCTTTCAGGAGGGCACTTAGACTAGAAATAAGAATTCTGAGTCTTAGAGGAATAATGTTACTGCAGAGGTCAGTAGTTGCCATTCTTATCAAAATTCATCATCCCCCGCCCCCCCTGCCCCAGCCATTCCTCCTTCCCGGCCGTCCCCCCACTCTGGTCGTCCCCACTACACACACATACTCCATCTATTTTCCTTTGGGGTCGGCCCGTTGCTCTGGAGGTCCTTTTATTGGAGGCCCCTTTTATCTGGAGGTCATTCAGTTTACATTACTGGTCCGGTTAGTGACCCCCTTTCCCCTATAGACACTCCCAACACACCCCTCAGCAAGATTTGGACCTCATGTCCCAAACAAACAAGGCCTCTGCCCCCACCAAAACCAGCCCCAGGTAGAAAGATTCTGTCACCACATTGGAAAATGAGCTCCAGTATCTCAAAAGGAAAGGACAGCCTCTGAAAATTCCGCTCTTGGGTATAATTGAAACGTTAGTGCGGCCAAGAGCAGCTGGCCGTCTGGGGACTGAAGTAGCATTCACGCATTCAGTAGTACTCAGAATGCCCCTTCTGTCCACACTACCCCCAAACAAGTTCCAGATGGGAGGACCTAGACATGGTTTCCCTTCGCAGGAGCCTCTGGAAGCCATGCAAGGACATGTGGGGAACAAAGTCGCTGCTGACATCCCCCAGGGAACATTGTTCCCCACATGAAGTTCCATCTGGCATTCTAGGGACCAGAGCTCCACCTCCAGCCTGGTGGGGACTCGGCCTGGGGTTTCTGGGCAGCTTGGCTCATCCCTGCCCCTCCCAAGGGAACCTTGTACCTCAGGGATAATCTCTCTTGTCATTACCTGCCTCACACAGAGGTTGAGAGGATTTAATGAGATAATGTTTGTCAAGCTTTTTGAGCTCCTCGGAAGAATAATGGTACAATAGAAATGCAAAACATCATTATTATAGTGATCACAGAAGCATTTACTCTAGTTCCAGACGAAGAAGAGAAACCCTGATTCCGTATAATCTCCTCTTTCTGAGAGCTGATAACATTCTGAAATATGCTTCCCTTTTCCAACTGAAATTCTCCACCTTTATAATCCGCTCAGAGGTAAAAATGTTTGGGGGAAATTTTAGAAATTTCTCTTTGGTCTCCTTTGAGAAGGAAGAACATTAAGTAAGCACACTTCGCCTGCTTACAAAAGAGCTGTTTTGACCAAAATCATTCAAAAAGCCTGAGCTTTATGACTTCAAATTTAGCTGGTCTTTAGTCCCCTCTGAGATAAATGGAGCAGTGTTAAATCTGAAAGGGGAAAATTGGTTTGGCAAGGTTCAAATGTTCGAAGCTGCCATTCCCGGGTTGCTGAACAGAAGCCTATTTTTCCATATAACGAAATTGTTTCTTTCTAGAGAAATTATTCCAGCAGTTTTTCCCACACTGGAAAATGAGGTTTGTTATTTTGACAATAATTCATCCTTCCAATTTACAGAGATCGTTGATTTTTTTTTAAGATTTTATTTATTTATTTGACAGAAAGAGAGATCACAAGTATGCAGGGAGGCAGGCAGAGAGAGAGGAGGAAGCAGACTCTCCGCGGAGCAGAGAGCCCGATGTAGGGCTCGATGCCAGGACCCTGGGATCATGACCTGAGCCGAAGGCAGAGGCTTTAACCCACTGAGCCACCCAGGCGCCCTGAGATCATTGATTTTCAGGAGACTTTTAAAGTCCTTTGTCTCGTGTAGAATCAGTCCCTGAGTAGCAGAGAAGATGCTAGAACTCACTGTAGGTAAACACTGTAGGTATCTCAAACTGAAATGATTCTGGGCCCCAGGCAGGCAATATAACAGAGGGAAGAAGACCTGGCATCAAAACAACCACATGTGGCCTCCAAAGGGGAGGAATGTCTTTTTCCTTATACTCTTTTATGTTCTTGACTGGGCCCCGGCAAACTAAACTGACAAAAGATTAACGAGAGAAAAACCAGCCCAAGTTTATTAACACACCCAGGACACATGCACGCGGGAAGACTTGGTGAGGCAGAGCTCACAGGGGTGCTTAGAACTGGGGGCTTCCACAGTATCTTAAAGAAGAGCAATAATTTTGTAGAGACACGACAAGACAAGAGAAAAGGGGTTTCGGCTTTTCGGGGTGGCACGCTGTAAGGAGGTGACTATATGGGGGAAGCTAATGGAAGGGAAGGGTTGGTTAGTAAAGTACGTTTGGGTAGACTATTTCCTGGTGTCGACTTGTCTCTGGACACAAGGCTCTTCTCTCTTTCCTGCTATGGGAAGTGTGCAAGGGGACACCTTCGCAAGGAGAATTTATATTCCGCTTTTAAGCAGCTGGAAGGAGAGCAGAGAGCTCAGCTGTCGCCTGCTTTCTTCCTCTCCGCTGCATTCAGTTTATAATAATCCTTGTGGCATACTTCGGTATGGGGTATTTGGAAGTTCTTCACCTCCGTGCTGGGGGAGGGAGAAAGTGCAGGACCTTCTGGGGAACTGGAGAACCCGCCCGAAGGACCCGCCACTCCTCAGCTCCAGTGGCCTCGCGCAGTGCCAAAACACAGTTACAGATTACTACCAGTTTTGCAAGGGAAGCCAAAAATCAATAATTCTATAAACCATCTCCCAATTTTAAATGTTGTTCACAAATTCCTTTTTTTTTTTTTCCTTTTTAACACTGTGTAGCCAAACCAAACAGCTCGCCCGTGGGATATTATTTTCAACCTTCAATTTAAACTAATGTGAATTTTCCAACTACGGTCGACGGGGGTGGGGGGGTGGGTAGGGTTCTGTATAAGACCCATAGATTCTTAGGATAACAGGAGAATCCTGACCATTTCCCTGTCTTCATCTTGGTGTTTCCCTTCCTCCTCTGTGGGCTGTATAATTTCTCTCTCTGTGCTTCAGTCTCCTCATTTATAAAATCAGTGTAATAGGAACATCCTATTATCCTATAATAGCAACATCCTCATAGGGATGTTGTAAGTAATAAATGAGAGAATATATATAAATTCTCAGGGCCCCGCCATGTCCTGGGCACTCAATAAACCCTCTCCTTTATCATTGTTTCATTTTTTTTGTTTTTATTTTTTTAGATTTATTTATTGGGGGTGGAGGGGCAGTGGGAGAGGGAGAGAGAGAACCTCAAGCAGACTCCCTGCTAAGCACAGAGCCTGGTTCGGGGCTTGGTCTCACGACCCTGAAATCATAACCTGAGCTGAAACCAAGAGTTGATACTTAACCCACTGAGCCACCCAGGTGCCCCTGTAGTTTCATTTCTTAACGAGCGGGACCAAGGCCTGCGAATTAAGCTCACTGTCCTTCTTGGCTCCAACAACACCGCTTCCACTGCTTAATTCGCCTCAGTCCATTCCAATCCGATAATTCTGTGGGCTCACTGCAGACTTGAGACAGAGAGGGTGGGACAGACCTCTGAAAGCCAGCCAACCCCGGGCCCTGGAAGAGAGCACATAGGCGGAAATCCAGCTGCCAGGGCACGAGTGTCTCAATTTCATGCTTCGTCGTCTTCTGAAAGGGACCCGAGACTGTCTTGCTTCTGCACACATCTGTTTCCCGAAATGCAATCTTTGCTGTGGTGGGGATGGGCTAGGGAGAGAGCTCTGAGACGGGGCTCCATCTGGGCTTCCATTTAGACATGTGCTTGGGTTTCTTTTGTGTTCACTTTTGCGGCTCGTTTATAAAGTGAAGCTATCGGCGTAGACAATTCCAAGCCTCATTCAGTCTTCTTGCTTTTTAAGCAGTGCATAAAAAAATCCCTGCCCTCAAGGAGCTGACATTTCTGCTTTAATTTTCTGAGGCTGGCTTCTCTTCGCACCTTCTTCCACGGGACCCATTTCCTACCAGGGCTAAGGCAATCAAATACCCATTGTCAATAATCATTTTTATCCACAAAGAGTTTGTGTCTTACTTGGAAGAGTAATATTCTAGACATAAAACAGACAGCAACACAAGAACACAGCAGCTAACGAAGAAATGCTTGCGAAGGTTGAAAGAGAAACGTGACTTAGAGCACTGGTAAAAAGGGGAAGGATGCTAATGGGCAGATTTCTGAAAGTCAGGACAAATGAGGGGTGGAGAGGGCATTCCAAAAGCAAAGCCAGGAGGTAGGAGAGCATTTTAAATGTCTAGGAAGACTTTGCTTTTTCTCTATACACACTGCTATATAAATGTAGAGGAGTGAGGCAGGGGGCGGGGAGGGGAAGGTCAAAGAGGCATAATTCCTACCGTCCCTGTGATGATATTTCCAATCCCCACCAGGAGGGTTGGACCAGTACTGGATACAATTGACATGCTCACACCTCCTTGTTCATTAAGAACATGTGCCATGGGATTCAAGGAATTTGAGGGAGATAAAAAAAAAAAAAAGAATATTCACATCAAGAAACAGGAATCCCCCAAGAAAGAGACTAAAGTCACAGGGAAGTATATGAGAAAAACAGAGTCCCCTCTTCCGCGGGCGTCTCCCAAGATCACTGTGTCGCTTTAGGGGTGAACAGTTGACAATGAAATTAAGTCTAATAAAAGAAATGCAGCTCTGCCGCCGGTCCCAAGTTCTGGAGTCATGAAAGTGAAATATTCTGCCTGTACTTCATCTGTTTGGGAGGACACTCAGCACTACAGAGGGGAACTCAGGGAACATTTCTCTATCACAGAGGAAAAAAATGATCCTGGGCCCTACTTACCCTGCAGAAGACACCCACACGTCTCCTCTGTGTGGACGGAGGAACAGAGGACAGAGGGCAATGAGGACCCCGGGCTTGCCAGGGACAGGATCTGCGAGGAACTGACTCCTTTCAGATGCAATTTTATTGATTTCTGATCAACCAGGAAAGGGAGCCCCATGATAAGGGAATTGACAGTTAATCAAGCAATGCCAGTTCCTGAAACTTGTAACTTTTAGAGCCTGGGCTGACAGAGGTACTGAGTTTCCTTGGTTGGAGTCTCCTCTTGTTTGCAGGAGGTGATTGTCCATGACACTGCTTGGTGGACATCAAGGGGGAGGGGGGACACGACATAGAGGGTTCTCTGTGTTCTCATTGCAGTTTGAAGGTCAAACTGTTGGTGTAGGGTTGGGTCAGTTTGGCAGATACTCTCTGATTTGTCTATTTCTCCATTTCCTGCTTCAATATGGGGCTCAGTTGCCAAGGACAGCGTGAACAGTGTCTGTGAACAGTGTGAAGGGCTACGTTGGAGGGTGGTGGCTAACCCTAGCTCTGCCGTGATCTCTAGAAGCACCGCCACCTCCAGCTGTCATAAACAAAGCCACTAAATGAAAGTAAAATGCTGGGGCACTCAGGTGGCTTATTTGGCTAAACATGTGACTTTTGGTTTCGGCTCAGGTCATGATCTCAGGGTTGTGAGATGGAGCCCGGCGTCAGGCTCTGTGCTCAGCAGGGAGTCAGCGTGGGATTCTCTCCCTCTCCCTCTGCTCCTCCCTCTGCCTCTGCTCTTCCTCTCTCTCTCTCTTTCTCTCTAAAAATAAAATAAATAAATAGAATCTGAAGAAAGTTAAAATATAAAATGCTTTCTCCACAAATACTTTGAGCTTCAAGATGAGATCCCACACCTGCTTTGTGATCCCATTGCTATCTTTAATTCCTTCCCACAGAGAAATTCCACCTCTCTCAATACTCTATAAAAGAGATTCAATAGGCGATGTCAAGGGAGAACCCTAGTCAGAAAGATACAATGAATAGACAGTTCCTTCCCGCTGTAGTCAAGGACAACATGGTCACGTCTTCCCGGAACTACATATGTAGATAGCCACTAACATCAGCCAGAAGCTCCCAGAAGAGTAAATTCTCTCCCTGTTTGTTTGACCATTAACGAGGACCAGCAGAACAGGGGGAGGAGGAAGGTGAGGGTTTGAAAATCACACCCCACCTGAAACTAACAGCATTTTTCCCCCTCAATCTGGAAGACGAAGCATGGACAGAAAGAGAGGCTGTGTGCTCTCCTTGGGCTTCAGCCCAGAGCTGGGACCTTGAGAGAGTCACTTAACCTCAGTGAACTTCACCTGCCTCATCTGTAACACACACGAGGCTCTACACTGAATGATGGTTCACAGCAGAATGAAACAGTGATGTAAAGGACAACAGTGATCAGCCCTTGGGAAAGGGCTGCCCAGATGAGTGATGGGCAGAGAGGGAGCAGGAAGACCACCTCACGAAGCCCCAGCCAGGAGAGCAGGAGCACCACCCGCTCCTCCAGTCAGGTGTCCCTCTGTCAGGTTCCCCCAGGGGTTCCCTTCCCTATGGGGAGTGTCATCCAAGGGGGCCATTAATAATCACCCAGACGATATACACACACTGGCCCCTGCCCAGACAGCCTGAGATATGGGAACTCCTTAGCTGTCTGTCACCCCAGATGGGGGAAGGGAAATACTGGCTTCCTTGAGTCAGGGAGGTGAGCTGAGCCTGGAGAGCAGTCCTACCGCAGCAGGTTTTTTGGAACGGAGGAGGGCTGAGAGCATCTCTGCAGGCTGAGGCCAGAGCTGGGGTGTAGACAGGCCTTGAGTGCACCCAGGCTGAGCCACAGAGGGACCGGAGGCTCCACAGGGCTCCAGCCTTGTTCCTGAGCTCATCATCCCTGCAGAAGCTAGAAAAGCCCCCAACCAAACAGACTCTCTCCCACTTTCTTGCTCATCTCCTCTTCCTCAGGAGACGAGGGAATTGTGCTTCTGAGGACTTTTCTGTTTCAACCAAATCTCTGGAATTATGATGGACAATGTACTGTGCTGGGCACTGAGGGACCCAGAGGGGAGTAGGAGTACAAAATCTGCCTTCATGATGCAGACAGCTGGGGCTGGGAATGGGGAGATTGGAGTCAAGGGGCTTCGTGGCTGAAGGACTAGAAAATTCGAGATAGCTCTGTGCAATATTCTCACACACTGTCCCCACAGTATGTGCTCAGGGCCATTACACAGGCTTCAGCGGGGGAGCCCCCATGAGCATGGAGAGAGTGGTAGATGTGTCCCAGAGAAGGTGAGACTTCCACACTCTTTGCCCATGGTGAGACCTGGGGCAGTGGAGAAGGCAGGCCAGGAGGGTACCCCAGGCAGAGCAAAGGCCCAGAGGCCAGCCACAGCTCTGGGGACTTGCAGGGTCCATGGGAAGAAAATGAAGGTGCACTTTCCTCTTCTTCTACCTTGTTGACTCAAACACATTTCCCATTTGTATACTTTAATGAGTTGAGAAAAATAGAATAAACAAAAGTACTTCCTTGCACAGTTGTCTCTTTGCCATACTGCCTTACTTTCTACTTTTTCTATTTTTTTGTTTTACATTTAAAAAAAAAAAAAGAAAGTCTTCTCATGTAGTCTTTTCTTAGAAAATTACATTTACCCTTGGCCTTGAAGATCACGAAGGGATTTTATGCTGCTCGGACATGAGGAATGTGGAGGCAGAACATGGGTTCTCTTTGTCTTCCCTGGGCTGGGCCAGTTGGGGCCAGGCTCCTGGTTGTATGTTCCAGTTTGCCTCTAAGGGGTTTATCTGGTTCTGGACTTTAAGAAAGGGTAATGGGTTTAGAATAGATGAGCTTCAAAATCTTTCCCAGTGTTAAGGTCAATGACTCCATGATATTCATCCATTCATTCATTCATTCATCATTTGTGAATGTTTTCTGAGTATCTACTGCATGCCACCCTTTGGAACCATGAGTAGGAACAAGTCATAGCTGTTTCACGTACTCTGGAAAAATTAGTGGGTAACAGACACAGATGCAGCGGCCGAGAGGAAAGCTACTCTGGGAAGCCAAGCAAAGAGTCACCAGTCACAGTTTGTCAAGAGATCAGCCCCTGGGGTAGGGGGTCAGTGCACAGCCATAGACTGCCTGGAGCATGACCACGAGGCCGGGAGCAGGATGGCAGGCCAGAAGGCAGCATGGCCCCAGTGGGCTTCAGGCCCAGGGTCCCCAGCTACAGGGATGGGACAGCAACACGTGAACTTAAGCAACGAGGAAGGTTGCCATGGCAGGCCTCAGACATGTGACATGTAACATGTAACATGAGAATCAAGGGACCATTTCCAAGGCACAGCATGGGCGAGGGGCAGGGCTCCAGGCATTGGGAAGGGGCCCAGCATCTGGAACAAAGCACAGAAAGACAGTCCTGTAGGGGAGGGACCACCCGAGACTGTCAGACCAGAGCAGCTTCAAAGCTACTTCGGGTGGACGTGGTCTTAACGTCTGAGGGCAGCGCTCTGTGGAGGACAAATGCCTCCATCTGGGATAGAGAAGAGTAGCAGAAACTGGGGCAGGTAGAGCCTGAGAGGTGGTCCCAGCAAACGCAATAGTTCTATGGCGACAGTAATAACCAGCGTCCTAGCAAACCGCGAGTGAGTACTCCTAATGGGCTGAGTACTTGCCAATGATTTTATGTGAATTATTTCTAATAAATCTCACAATAACTCCATACGGAAGATATGATTACTTACCCCCATTTTGTAAGTCAGGAAACAGAGGCTTTCACAGTTTGAAAAACTTACTTTGCCTTGAACTAGTGGGGATCACCTACATTGTGCTGCGTGCCAAAAATATCCCAAATGGCAGTAGCTTAGAAAAACAGAAGTTCATTTCTTACTCATGCTGAAGATAGGTCAGCAGGGATTTCTGCTTATCCTGGTCACTTGGAGCTCTAAGCTAAATCAAAATTGACACAAATGTCTTTAATTGTGGTGGTGACCAGTGGGGGGTGGGTAGGGAAAGTGGTGAATTTTGCACAAGCTTTTAAAGCCCCTTCTCCTACATCACTCCCCTCCTACTCATGGCCAAAGCAAGCTGCTTGGTCACACCTGAACTCCAAAGGGGACAGAGAAGTCCAGTTCTACCATGTGTCCAGTCCACACAGTAGCTGGGGAAACCAAGTTTAAAAACACAGGTTTTTTTTTTACTCCAGAGGTTGATTGACTCCAGAGCCCATGTTCTAGTCTCACACTCTTCTAGAAGAGAAAGTTGGTCAGAGGGGACAGTGTCCTGCCCCCTTCATGCCCTACCCCTCATTGTCCTTGCCGTGCCTCTTCCCCTCCCTTCCTAGGCCTTGGGCGAAGGGACCGGCATGGGGTGATTGATGGCTCCCAGCAATAGTCTGGAGAGATTATCTAACAGCATGTGCTAAAGGAGCCATGGCTGGGAGCCTGCTCACAATAGCAATTGAAGCGCTAGTTTCTGCAGAGCTGGGAGTGCCTGGGTCTCAAGGGCTTATTAATCCCACAGCAGTCCTGGGAGGGGTTCATTGCTGCTGTTATTTATACCTTTTGCTGTGCTTATCCAACAAGGACAGTCAGCTGGGATTATGTTCCAGGAACACAGAGCCCTGGCTGCCTTCCAGGCTGGGGCTGCCAAGGGTTCTTCCTTCTAGGTCAGCTTCTAGGTGGTACTCACCAAGAAGAGTGAATGGAGGCCACTATGTCATAGAGATACAGACATACGCTTCCCATCAGAGAGGACAATGAGGAGTCTTGGGATTCTGCAAACTCCCTGAGTGTGAAAATTAAGGGTTGCTTCCACTTGGTCTCCCTTCCCAGTCCAGAGGGAGGGACTGACGACACCTTCCTGGACACCACTGTCCTCCTGAAGTCTGTCCCTGCACCCCTTGTCAGTTGCCTGGTTTTGTCGTTTCTTTTTCCGTATGACATGCCCCGTTTGCTGCAATGAGAGTGAGTTTTTCTGAGCACAGATTATGACTCATGCTTTGTGAAAACACTCAGAGCCCTGAGCACATGTAAGATATTCTGTCTGTGTTTGCAGCTCTGGCTCCTGCTTGCCTCTCTGAGCCCACCTGCCACCACTCTTCCTATGCTTTCACACTGCACTCCTGCCAACTAGCATGAAGGGCTCATCTTGCCATTGCAATCCCTCCTTGTGTGAGCACACACTTTCCTTCAGCCTGGAGTGCCCTTCTTCTCCCTGATGTCAACCACCCAGCCCAGCAAAGTGGATCCATCCCTCCTTATACCAACACTGTCCCTTGCACATAGTTCCATTGCAGAAATCTTTATATTTCAATTAGTTGTTACCCGTCTGTCTTTTCCATGGGGCTGAGAACTACTTGAGAAAAGCATGTTTTATTTATTTTTTGTACCCTTGTGCCTCTACCAACACCTGGACAGCATGAGTGGGAGGTGAATGAAGGGCTTGCCTGGGGTGCAAAACTTAAGGGGAGGGGTGCCAAAAAACTCAGTAATCAAAATAAGTAATATTTAATGCAATACGTTTAAAACCAAACTTTATGCAAAAGAACCTGAGATGAACAAAACATTTAAATTTTAAATAAAGGTGGGATCAATAACAGTGTCATGCCAAGTCATACCGGAGCCTGAGGCAAAAGGAAAAATCAAAAATACTGATTTGTCTTTATCTGAGGGAGTATGCAAGGGAAGAGCTGGAAAATCTTGGTGGATTGAACCGCCAATTACCTAAAGTTTCAGTATTTATGGTTAGAATTACCCTCGTGTCCTTACCAAGTCCTTTCTCATTCTATTTTCTGCCTTTGGTGCAATGATAACCATTTCCCAAGTTTCTGCCTTTGGTGCAATGATAACCATTCCCCAAGTTTAGAGAAAAGAAAGACACACAAAACAATGCCCAACTCCAGTCAATTAAATGTATTTTGCTCAGGGAGTTGGAGCACTCAGCAGTGGGGCAGACACTCGAGCTCCATCTGTTTGGGCCAGGGTGTTGGTCTGGGCGCAAAGACCTAAGAACCACCTCCATTCCCACCCCCAGCTGGTCACTATGGAAACAGATGTCCTCGATCCCTGGGGACACTGAGTAAGAAACTGGATGTTAGAGCAAACCCATCTCCACCACTGGCAGCACAGAATGTATATCCCCAGGGGAAAAGTTGACATTTTTGGTTGAAATTAGTTTTGGGGGTCTTTTACACGACACTGTTGTCACAGATAAATGCCCAAGAACTGGCCGTATGGCCATGTCTGGAGCCACTCTTGTCCTCCGATAAAGTCATCAGTGTGGGGCTATTTTGAAAGGCACTGGGCCTAGGATGAAGAGCTTGGGATTGGGCAAGGCTCTGCTCTCTCTGGCTGTGTGGTCCTACCATGCTATATAGCCATTCTGAGCTTCAACTTATTCATGCACAAAACGAGAGGGTTAATTTCCAAGATTACGGTTTTCAAACACTATACTATGGGTCCCTAGGGCTATGAGAAGCTCTCTTAGGGACCACTGATAGAATCGTAAAGCCCCTGCTTTATCCAGAGCACCTCTACTTCAGTCACTGGAGAGAGTCCCATGTAGGAACTATTTAAGAAAGGGGGAGAGTTTCCACTGCTTAGTAAAAAAAAAATGATGTACAACATTGGTCTAGATGATTTAATAATCCTACCAGGTACACTTTGTGATGAGTTATGACCTGTTGGCTGCAGCCTTGAAGAGTGCCAAGTGAGCTCAAGCTGTGTCCGAAGGATATGTTCACTTCAGCCTGTGGACTAGAAGGGCCCGAGATAGACACACACAGAATGATGGCTTGAATTTTTTCATCGTTTTGCTTTACAAGTGTCTTTATCCCAAGAGTTGCTCAAAATTGATTATTCTGCTATTGCCACAAAGATTTGAGGGAGGCCATTAAGATCTAGTCCAGTGACTTATTCAATGCTTGAATCCCCCCTCCTTTCCATCCTCATCAAGTGGTCATGCACTGTCTTCCTGAATTCCTCCAGTGACTGCGAACTCACCACCTTCGGTCATATCTGACTTGAACCCCTGATTCATAGAAATTGACATTTTCAGACCATGTAGAATAATCCTAATCCCTCTTCACAGAATAACCCTTCAAATAATTGAAGACACACCATCTTCAATTGGTCGAACTAATCATCCCAGCCCTTGAGCTCTTGTCTTTCTGGCATAGGTTTCACTGTGCAAGTGGTCCTCGCCTTTTCCTCTCTTACTGGAAATTCACCAGGATGGAGAGTCACCTCCCATATGGCATCAGAGTAGAGTAGAGCAGAACAGTTTGCTCGTTTAAGTTCAGTACTTTTCAATCCTCTTGCACCGTGACGATCACCTGGCGGCTGTTGAAAAAATATGGTTTTCCAGGCTCCATCCTGAACAATTAAGTCAGAAACTCTGGGGGTGGGTTAGGGCTCTGATATTTTTGAAGAAAGTGCACCTGAGGAATTCTTTTGTACTGCCAGAATGAAGAACCCCTGCTTTCAACATCAGGTACAAACATCCTTGATTCTTGCTCTGATTGGCCAATGATCTATTGGAGTATATGGCACACCTTGGTTGGTTGACGAATTTGAAGGAAGAAGGGAAGAATACTATTGTTTGAGTACCTTTCATCCCTAAGTCTGGGCTAGACATTTAGGTACATTATTCTATTTAATCTTCACCTGTGAATCAGGTGGTTTGGGCCCAGTTTTACAAAGAAGAAAAGTAACTCAATGAAATTCAGCAATTCACTCAAGTTCACCCACCTAGACAAGTGGCCGAATCCGGACCCCAGCTCAAGTCTGTTTGAGCTCAGAGACCACTTTCTTGTTCTCACGCTCTTCCTACTTCAATGAATTTAACAGTTATTTATGAAAAATCAGTACCTGCCATACGCTAGACCTGTTCTAGGCCAGCAACCTTTGTG
The DNA here is from genome assembly GCA_003697995.1 of Taxidea taxus jeffersonii. Lineage (NCBI taxonomy): Eukaryota > Metazoa > Chordata > Mammalia > Carnivora > Mustelidae > Taxidea > Taxidea taxus. Next base: position 87,928 of record ML100739.1, read on the forward strand.
AGTTGGGGTTCTCATGGCAATCTGCCCAGTGGTGCCAGGACATAGAACATTTTCTTTTTTCATTCAATGATTTGTTTATGGTACGTTTTCTTGAAGGAAAAATCATGTTGGTGTAATGCAGGCTTTGTAGAGAAATAAGTCTTTGGTATTTGGTTGTAAAATAAATGTCAGAATAAAATGTTTGAGAAAATAAAGAGCTGTATATGAAATCACTTCCCACGGAGCTGTAGAATGCTGATGGACTGTTGCTGGTGTTTCATTATTTAAGGCAAATTTGGTACAAGAGGAAGGAGCTGCTGTATCCCAGTGGTTATTGATCCCCAGAGCTCTGGTCTCATTGCCAGCAGTGGTTACAGAGCGGCTCCCCCCTGTCTTGGCCACAAGGTTTGAAGACCAAACCAATCAGCAGAGTGACATGACCAGCAACCAGGGACTTTGTGGCTGTTCTCACCAAAGCCTCTGGAACATTCTCTAATAAAGATATTGACCACTGTTTCCATCTTAGAGTGACAGAGCAGGGTCATTTGTAGGGGCTATTTACAGGCTAAAGGTACATCCAAGGAGGAACAACAAAGTAAGAAGGAAAGTGGCACAGACAAGAGAAGGAGATAGAAATAACAGAAGTGAGAGTGAAAGCTGTGTACCAATAACTCTAGATGGGCTTCCTCTGGACATAAATGTCCTCCTACCCAGAAGCTGTCTCTTTCCCAGACTGAACTCAATCCACCCTTCAGATGTTAGACTAGAACGTGCCTCTTCCTTAAGAGCTTCCCTGATCACCTAAGATTGGGTCAGTATCCCTCTCATGAATTCCCCGTCGCTTCTTCTCATCGAAGGGCACACAATCCTCTATTAACATTGACTCATCACTTAGAAATCCCCCTCCCTGGCCAAGCCTCTTAACTATGGCCTCCAAGTGAGTTACAGGTGTGCCCAAACTTCTCTACACCCCAGCACTTATGTCACCCCCACTGCGGGAGCCTTGAGCAGCTTAGCCTGTCTGGCCGCATGTGGCAGAATTATTTTTTGTGTGCCATGATACAGAAAATGTTAGGAAATGCTGTTCTAGACTTTTTCATGAATGGCAGGCTGGAAATCCCTGGATTTGAGGGAGGGAAGAAAGAAGGGAGGGAAGGAGGAAGAGAGAAACAGGCTATCCAGGTGGGAACAGATTTTTTAGCAACTGGAGATACTTGAGAAGCACCATTTACCAGGCTGTTCTGAAGGCAGTATTTGTCTAGGGAGGTAGGAGGTTCTAATAATGCATGATAGTTAAGATTCCCCTGTCTTTTGAGCCAGGCTGACTTGGTGCACATGGCAAGGACTTCGGATTCAGAAGTTTGAATCCCAGCTCTGAGAGATGATCTGTAGGCTCTCACTTACATTATTTAACTTCGCTATGCCTCAGCTTTCTCATCCATGAAATGGGAAGAATAATTGTTTTGGTTTTGTCACGAGAATTAACGAGATAATGTTGCACAACTTGGTGACGTGGCCGCTCGACACTTTTCCTAACATTTAAGATGTTCAGAACCACTTCAGGAATCACTTTTGCGATAAATGACAGCTACCAGTGGCTTCGTGCTTCAGTTGGGGGAGCTGAGTTCCCACCCTGCTTCCATATTTACTAGTTTGTTGTATCTCAGCAAAATTACTTAGCCCTCCCCCACTCCTGTGCCCCTGCAGTTTAATCTGTAAAAGGAGACACCTGCACCGACTTTGTGAGTTTTTGTTCAGACAATGAAATAAGTTGCACAGGTCAAGTGCTCAGACCATGCCTGCACATCACAAGCACCTGTGTTTCTGCTTGCCCTTGACCACGTTACCTGGTAGGAGGAGCTGACTGTAGCCTGTGAGCTGAGGACATGCACAGGCGCACTGCTATCGCGCGTGGGACTGTGCGGTAGCAAGGAGATTCCTAAGCATCCACCACTGGGGTCGTGTGCTAGTGGTTCAGTGGGAGAAGCAGGGAAGTTCATTTGCAGCTAATATATATTCAGCTGTACTAATTAGCATAAGCCCCAAAGCCCAAAATAAATGAAGCCAATCTTAAAAAAAAAAAAAATGAGACCGTAGGCTAGAGAGGATGTTGGCAACTTCTTTTGGTTATTCTTGTTGTAATCGTTGTAAGAGTGAGAATGCTCTTACTGACTGAGGTTGTCTGTGAACCAGAAGGCCCTGGGCCCCTCTGTCCAGGGTCATAAAGGGATCTGAGCATAAGAGAGTATGTGTTTATTATTGTAACTGTCAGGTATTCAGAGTTGGCTGTGTGGCAATGTTCTCCACTTACCACACACTCAAACTTTGCAGAGCTGTCTGTCCTAGCTTCCTAGGGCTACTATAGCAAAGTGCCAAAAGATGGATGGCTTGAAACAATAGAAACTACTGTTATGGAAGCCAGAAGTTCCAAAATCAGAGTGTCTACACAGACCCAGGCTCTCTGGGGGAGAATCCTTCTTTGCCTACTTCAGCTTCTGGTATTTCTTTCTCAGCAATCCCTGGCATTCTTTGGCTTGTGAATAATCTGGCTGCCTTCCACCTAAGCCTTCACATGGTCTTCCCTCTGTGCATGTTTCTCTTTATGGGCAAATTTTCCCTTTTCACAAGGAGACCAGTCATATTGGATGGGGGTCCACCTGAAGTACCTTATTTTTTAGTTTGATTATCTCTATAAAGACCTTATTTCTAAATAAAACTACATTCTAATATAGTGGGGCTTAGGACTTCCACATAGCTTTGGGCAAGGGTGGAGGGGATGACATGATTTAACCCATACCACCACCTTTTAAGGTTTGTATTATTATCTTGTTTTACAGCTGAGATCATTGAGCCTCAAGGGGACAATAAATGTGTCCAGGTCACACAGCTGGCATTTAGGGAAAGCCCAGGTCTTCCAGACCCAGGCTAGCTGCCCCACATCCTTCAGTCTCTGTGTGCCAGCTTTGTTGGCGTGTCATAGTGCTGAAGGTTGAGCTGGAACTTCTTAAGATGCTGGTTGATCCCACATTTCCTTTGGGCATGTAGTTGGCTGGATTTGCTTAATCAATTCCGTGATCTCTGCATGAACTCTCAACTGGAGATGTCGTTCTCCTTTTCTGGACCATAAGCAGTGGCTGATGCTCACTGTGGCAGCCCAGGTACAGCCAGAGCACAGCCCGGAATGAAGCTGGACTGAGTGAAGGCGTAGATGAGGAGAGGGAACAAGGAAATGAGGAAACAAGTTGGTTCCTCCTGATCACTGAGCACCAGGTAGCATCTTCGCTGCACTTTCTGAGCTGACCAGCAGGTACAGTCTCCCTGTGTCCTGATCCACACAGCCCCTCGGATCCACCCCTCATGGGGTGCTCTAGGGTCCTGCGTGTGGGCAGGGCTGGGAACCTCGTACAGTCCTGGCATCAGGCATGGCGTTCTGATCCACGTTCTCTTGTCCGTTTGGTCTCATGTCACACTGGTGATGGGTTTGTTATTGCTCTGGGCTGGCTTGGCAAGCTCCTCCAGCTGCCTCCTGCTCTTGCAGGCAATGTGACTGCCCCAGGCTCCCCTGCTGGTTCAGCCCCCCGCTGGACTTTCCTGCTTCTGGCTGCTCTGGCAGGCCTCCTGACTCTCCAGTTGCTGTCACTTACTCTGTTCTACGCAGGTGCATGGAACTTCCTTGAGGAGTCACCGCGGCCCCACTGGTAGGAGGAGATGGTAGCGGGAGGGGCCTTCCCTCAGGACCGCTCCCTGCCTGCATCTATCCTGCCCACTTCCATCTACACCACTCACCCCGGTAATGGTGTGGGCTGCTGTGTCTCGTGGGCTCAGGCAGGAAGCATGGTATGCTTCTGCCCATACTGTGGGGATCTCCACCACCCCTCTCCCAGAGTTTCAACCTCAAGGTGAAGCCTAGAGCACAGTCCACACCCACATTGAAACTTCATACCTCCCATCACATCTTCAGCACCACCCCTCAAAGCCCAGAAGAGGTTCTTACCTCCTCTCCGTAGGAGAGGGAAGCTGCCTGTACTGCCTTAGGCCTTCTCCCCTTCTCTGGATTGTCTCCCTTCTCAATGATCAGCTGTACTGGAGGCCTCCAGCCTTGGCTCTTGATAGTCAAAACTAGGCTGTTGGTATTAAAACAACAATGCAACAATAGCGACAATGAGCCCCAGCTCTTATAATAGCAACCTTGGCTTTCAGGAGCTCAAGGTCAAGAATCCAAATCTTGGCTGTCAAGAGGTTCTTTGGTGACCTGGGCAATTAGTGTGAGTGGACACTAAAGGGGAAAGAGTTGTAGGGTAAAAAGGAACATTCATGAGATAATATTTTATTTTTTTATTTTTTTAAAGATTTTATTTATTTATTTGTCAGATAGAGAGCACGGGAGCGAGCACAGGCAGACAGAAAGGCAGGCAGAGGCAGAGGGAGAAGCAGGCTCCCTGCTGAGCAAGGAGCCCGATGTGGGACTTGGGATCCCAGGACACTGGGATCATGACCTGAGCCAAAGTCAGCCGCTTAACCAACTGAGCCACCCAGGCGTCCCGATGACATAATATTTTAGAATACTGCCCCAATTTTATTTTAGGTTTGAGATTTTGCTGTCAAGAGGAGAATCATTTCTAGGCACCACCCCAAATTTGAAAGTTTAGTGGATAGAAGCATCTTTTTCATGAATTCTAGGTTCTGACCTGTAGGAATTGATTGCTTTTCCTCTAGCCCAGGGCAGGAGAAGAGAGCTCTAATTCTGGCTCCTCATAGCCGAAACATGTGCTGTCAGTCCCCAAAATGTGAATATAGATAGATTAGCCCAGGACTGTCCACAGCTAGACCAGGATGGAATATAGTGAGTTGTCCCTGAGTTACTGGCTTCATTTTTCTTTATTAGCAGAAAATGTGCCACTTTCCTCCTGCCACCAACACCATTCCCTGATCACCACATCCAATCTCTGTCATTTTACACATTTAGAAATGGAACCCTAGAAAGGCAAGAAAAATTGCCCCAAAGATTCCAAATCTTCACTGCAGTAAAGCCAAGGTGAGGAGCCCCGGGCGCAGATGAGCTCCACGGAGATCAGCTCTCCCACATTTTCTCTCCACCACCCCATGCTGCCACGAGGATTCCTTACTCTTCCCAACCTACACATTGTTTTTCAACTATAAATATCCAGCTTGGAGGTGGAGATGGACAAGCACAAATGCTTGACCCCAAGAAGCCCCAATCCATCTGCTCATGGCTGCCAAAGACAGAATTTCTGATGAGCTAGAACTTAGCATCTTTGCCAAGATACTTTGCCTTCGGTCCGCTTGCCAAGGAAAGATCCGTTCTCTGCTCAGATGAACCCCCGTCTGGGGTGTGGAGATGACAGCGGGAATGCTCTCGATGTGGCCACAGCACGCCATCAGAAAACCCTTGGTCCACAAGAGGAGGCCCCGGGCAGACACAGCCAGATGGCGAGGACGAGGGGCCCTGTCTCCAGGTCCAGGTAACACCAGGGTGGCGGCAGCAAATGCAACCCAGCCTGGGTCGGCTACCACCCACGTGCACATTCCTGTGGATTTTTACAAAGCAGTTTTCTCAGCACGCACTTGCTCCGCTGAGCTTTCCATCCCAAGGGCTGGACTGGCAGGCTTCTGACTTGGAAACCTGGAAGGAAAACTGCACTTACCGTCAATCACGACTGTGCACCTTTTTGCTCAGTGTTTGTTTTCAAAGCAGAGACCTCCTGAAGACTTGAAACACACAGTCCTCTCTGTGAGAATGTACAGAAGCTTTCCACCTCACCATGGAAAGACTGTGGCGAGAATTCAAAAAGCGATCGGGGCAAATAGATCCACATGCTGCAAGGCAGTGGGGGGCCAGAACAGTATGAGCTCTCTTTGTATCGGTCCCGCAGACACACACACACACACACACACACACACATGCACACATGTGCGCTTTCCCTCCTCTCTTTATGCAAATAATATCAGGTGAAAGTAAACATCATAGATGATCTTGAAGGTCAAAAGATAAAAACTGACAAAAAGCCTTCTTTGAAAAGGGGTAAAAGAGTCCCCCTAGCTTTCCTTGGCTGAAAGTTGCAGAAGAATAGAACATTTATTCCATGTGCACGGGGTTATTATAATGTAATAAGACGGCTATTCTTGTGTGGCTTGTTAGCTAGTCCTAAAGATAATTCTAAGAGAAGTTCAAAGGATATTTTGAGCTGTGGGAGAATAAGTGAAGGCATTACTTTGAATGACAGCCTTCCCTTGGATCTCTGTAAAAAGTTAATCATGTTTCATATGCAAATAGATACCCTCCCCAGGTATCAGTGTTGGGCTTCATTCATTTATTCAAATGGTATTTCTGTGCTCTCACCTGTGTGCAGCACAGTGCCAGGTGCTGAGAGGCAGACAGAAAAGGCAGGCCTGGTTCTCCAGCCTCTACTCTTTTGGGGAAGAAGTTACATTGGGCAGAACAGAATGTTTAACCGATGTGGCAAGACAGAATGGTCAAAAGGATTGGCCACACCTCGTGTGAAAGCATTAAGCTGTCTTAGGTCAGCTGCTAGAGCCACCTCCCTACTTTTTCTCCCCCAGAAGCTGTGTCCCTGAATCAGTGTCTAGATGTCAGGGGGTTGGGGTACAGGGGTCAATCCACAGGTGAATGTCTTGATGTGGGGGCGGGGGGTGGGGGTGGGTCCTTGTCTCAACTTCCCTTTCCTTTCCTTAGGTTGTTGGGACCTCAACAGCTTTGAAGAGGTCTTTGATGTGTCTGAGTTGCCACGAGCACCAAAATTCTCCTTAAAAACTGAAGCTGCCCCATGGAGGAGGAGTGGGAAGGGGAGGGAGAGGAATGGAAGGATAAAAGGCAGGGCCTGCAGGGGAATAAGGAGACAAGTTGGGCATCCCAGGGAGAAAGAACTGTTAGAAAGAAAAGGGCTTGGGGATGCTGTTGGCAAGAAGGAAGCATGAGCAGGTTGCCCCTGATGCTCCCTGTTTCCTGGTGGACCCCCGCAGTGGCCTCCCTGTCCCCAACCCTCTGTCCTCCTCATCATTTTACCCATCACCACCCCAAACTCTGACTTTGTCTCTTCTCCCTCAAAACCCTCAATGTGTTATCACTGATGCTGGTAAAAGTCACATTCCTGACCTTGACACCTCCTCAAGCCTAACCACTTTCTACCACTCTTCTCCCTGAATACTCTGCTCCTGCAACACGGGTCTACTCGGCATTGCCCAAATGCATCATGAGTTTCCTCGGCTCAGGCCTTCACCTCTGCCTGGAACGCCTCTCATCCCATCCCCTTACTGAACCTGCCCATCCGTCAAACCCCCTCAAAGCCCATCCTGCCTGCGTTTGAATTCCCATCATCCCTCCAGCCTGGAACCTTCCCATAGCCCTGATAGAATGCCTTGTGTTACAGAATAATGGCTATATGCCTCCTAAATCTTAAATGCAGGCAGGAAGGCAGGCAGGACTAGATGGAGGGAGGGAAGGAAGATTCCCTTCATCCCTTACTCTGAATAAACAGGACTTCTGCTAGGAAATGATGAAGGGCTCTGAGTTACTTATTTTTGCTTGGTTGAGACTGTGCTATGGATAAGGCTCAGAGGCGTGTGTG
>ML100740.1:0-11173 GCA_003697995.1 Taxidea taxus jeffersonii
TGAGCTAAAATCAAGAGTCAGTCACTTCACTGACTGAGCCACCCAGGCACCCCACAGTTTGAAATATTTTGATATTATAAAGTACATTAAAATTCTGTATAGTAGCTTCTGGTTCAACATAAACCAGGTGATTATTTAATTTATTGCATAAGGGTAAAGAATGAACTTTTTGGCAAATCAAGGTTGCATTTTAAAACAAAGGAACATTTTTCCACATTTATTTTGTGGAAATTCATTTCAAAGCCTTCTAAAACTCCTTTCAGTAAATTTTATCCACTGGCTACTAAATGAGCAATACCAAAGAAATTTGTCCTATCTTCAAATCTGTCATAATTTCCTACAGTTTCTTACTATTTGTTCTTTTTGTGGGTTAGATACAAGATATAACATACGTTCCATTTTTAACATGAAAATAGCAGGAAGCTCCCTATTAACAGCCTGTATCACATGTGGAAATACCTAAGATTCTATTGTTTAGGGTAGAATCATTAAAAGCATCATGGTCCTCCAGATTCCCTCACACTTCAACTCACTATTTTCTTACATTCCCATTTTTCTTCTGGGGTTCTGTCCTTGTGATTGGCTTGCTTGCCAAGAGAGAAGCTAGGGGCCCATCCCAAAGGGAGGAGCATTGGCTTAAGGAAACTGCCTCCTTTGGGACCTCAGCATGATCATCAATTAAGGAGGGGGTCATCTTCTAACAAGGAGAAGCACGTCATTTCTACAAGCCTAATGTGTCCAAGGCAATCGGGAATTCAAAATTCCTAACTGCACCCACCAGATCTTCCCAGCTCACGTTTCACTGTCCCTGCCCTTCACTGTGGGAGCTCTGACCACCGATGCAGGGAAACTGCGAGGTTGAGAATTCACAGTCTGAATTTCTACTATTCTTATTCTGAAGCCTTGGGCTTGGTGCTTCGCTCTGTTTGTCCTTTAGCTTAATGAGGGTTTCATTAAATACTACTGAAGTGGGGGGGTGCCCTCTGGCTTTCACATGACACTTTGGATTCATTGTTCATTAATCACACTGCCCTGTTTTTGCCTCTCTTCAACGAATCAGTGGCACTCCCACATCCAGGTAGTTCCATAGCCCTAATGATTACCATTTCCCTCACACCTCACCCGTGCAAAAGCCAGTGCACAGCCAGAGTGCCCCTTTATATTGGTATGCTATCCCATTTCAACGCCAGTGAAGAAAACTGGACCATTGTACCACTGGAGCATGCCAGGGGCAATGCAGATTCCACCAACCACCGAAGATGGTGTCCTCAATGCCTGTGATGACCATCTTCAAATCCCCTTGTAGAGGTTGCTTTCTAGGTCCACAACTGGTACTAACACTGTTACACTGGGTTTTCTAAACACAGATTCAGAAACAGACAGATTTATCAAAGTTCTTCTGAAGCTTGCTCTCAGGGGTTGTCCCTGTGGCAAAGAGAGGACAGAGGGGAAGCTGACTCACAAGGCAGGTGTAGCTGGGGCTGCAGCCAATCTTCCAGGAAGTTCTAGAGTTGAATGGGTCTTCAGAGTTGCCCCAAATTAGAAAGAGTGTCTGGACCTTGTAAGCTTGCATTGACCAGTCATTGATGCAGGCTTCCCCTGGTTTGGAGGGTTGATCTTGGGTGGGTTACTTCCTGTGGCCCAGGAGAATTCCCAGGAAGGAATGCAATTAGGAGGGGTTGTTCTCAGCGGCTGGGGAATGGATGCCTCACTCTTACAGAGGGAATCTGTCTGCAGGATATGTTATAATAGAGCTTCAAATAAAATATGTCAGTTGCATACAGCTACACCTTTAAAGTCCTTAACTCATCAGATTTCTACTGTGATTCTGGCGCTTAATGAAACTAGTCTGTCTTCCTTTTGAGTCAGATATTTGGTGTTGAATAATTCATTCTCTGGATTGGAAGAGGTTACCTCTATAATACTAGGTTTGTTGAATGTAACAGGATACCAAAAGGGAGGTTTTGTTTGGCTTTCCTGTCTTTCTCTGAAATTGAAGAGTGTTTGTGTTGATATTTACAAAGTCATGGGTTACAATTTAAAATCACCATGCAATATACAATAATGTGTTTTTTTTTCTTCCTATACAATTGAAACTAACTTTAGCTCCTATTTATTTTGATAACAAAACAGTTCTTTGCCCATTTGCAGCATCATCTGGTTTTAAAGCTGATGCTTAACACCCAGTTTTGGCTCAGTTCAGCCTCCCATCCCTCTCCTTCACGAGTTTCGTCTGGGAGTGGGAAATGAGGCTAGGGCTAAGAGTAGCTTGGCAAAAACGTAAGGCATCTGATTTCCTTGCTATCTTTTATATTCAGGGGCCTCTGCTACAGTTGTGCTAGTTCTACTTAGTCCTGATCATCAAGGTGGAATGGTTTTTCTCCACTCCTGATGTTTCAAACATCAAGGGAGCTTGGCTAGTGTAATACTTCTAGTCTCTTTTCTACCCCTGTACCTACACCAGCTTGGAGGAGGTGTACTGATTTAAAACATTAGTAGATTTAAGAAAATTAAGTGGGGAGTGGGAGGAGGGGTGTGTGGGTGGCTCAGTCGGTTAAGTGTCTGCCTTCAGCTCTGGTCATGATCTGGGGGGGTCCTGAGATGGAGCCATGTTCCCTGCTCAATGTGGAGTCCATTTATCCCTCAGCCCCTCCCACCCCCGACCCCCCTCCCCTGGCCCATATTCTCCCTCTCTTTCTCAAATAAATAAAATCTTTAAAAAAAAGAAGAAGAAAATTAAGTGGGGCTTATTTTAGTCCAATACAGCTCTCTCTCTCTCTTTTTTTTTTTTTCCTTTTTGGAATAAGCGTTCTACAGGAAGAAGGAATTTTGCTCTGTTCCTTCATCCTGACATCCTGTGTGCAGACCCCTCAGAGCCTCCTGCCCTGGAGCAGTGATACCAAGATGGCGGCAGTCTGCCTAATTCACAGGTTGTAGCACCCATGTGGACTCAAAGTAAGTTATGTCCTTCAGTTTAGGAGATGTTATGGTTTTCCAGCTGCTGATTCTTTCACCTCATTTCTCATACCTAGACACTAAACAGGGCAGTAGGGAAAGGATAAGTAATATATATTCTATAAGACTCTTTGAAAGAAAAGAGAGAAGGAGTGAACAAATTTTTTTTGAGAACAATATTATTTTTTTTTGAGAACAATATTATTTTGCTACCCAGACCCCAAAAAATATATCACAAGAAATGATCACTCCAGACTAGTATGGCTTATTAACAAAATTTCAGCAAATGAAATCCAGTAGTATGTAAAAATGGTTACAAGCCTTAAAGGTTGATTTAATATCTGATAACTAATCATTGTGATTCACCATGTAAAAAGCATAAAGGAGGAAAGCCCTATCAACATTTACTAGATGTAGGAAAGTTATTTGGTCAGATTCAATACCTATTCATGATAGAAAAAAAAAGCCTCTTGAAAATAAGGAATACAAGGTCACTTCTGAAACCTGATAAAATAAATGTATTGGAAATCTACAGCTAATGTTATACTGCATATACTCCACACTATCCTATTTCTATTTAAATATGATTTAAAATGTTGTATTTTTCTACAATTTAAAAATAATAGGGACACCTGGGTGGCTCAGTTGGTTAAGAGGCATCTCTTGATTTCGGCTCAGGTTATGATCTCAGAGTGGTGAGATCAAGCCCCAGATCAGGCTCCAGAGTCAGAGCCTGCTTGAGATTCTCTCCACTCCTCCTGCCCCTCCCCCTGCTTGTGTGCTCTCTCGATCTTTGTCTCAAGCAAATAAATAAATAAATCTTAAAAAATATAAAAATGATGTATGATGTTACATGGAGTATGATATTAGCTGTAGATCTCTTCTATAACTTTTAGTTACTCTACTAAATAGAAGAAAAGTGAAGGATGTTCTCTCTCAGAGTTTCTGTGATCATATTGTACAGGGAGTTCAATGAGGCAAATAAAAGTTATAAAGTAAATAAAAACCTTGGGGCACCTGGGTGGCTCAGTTGGTTAAGCATCTGCCATTGATTCAGGTCATGATCCCAGGGTCCTGGGACTGAGCCCCATGTTGGGCTCTCTGCTTAGTGGGGAGCCTGCTTCTCTCTCTTCCTCTGCTTGCTGCTCCCCCCTGGTTATGACTGCTCTCTTTCTCTCTGTCAAATAAATAAAATCTTTTAAAAAAATGAATAAAAACCAGATAGAAAGAAGAAAACCAGGCTTTATGTGCTGATGACATGACTCTCCAGTCAGAAATCCACAAGTGTTTTAAGATTAATACCCATAACCAAGTAGCAAATCCATAAATTACTATGAAGATCACAGTGAACAAAGTTACAAAATTACTATGAAGATCACAGATGAACAAATTTCATCAAGTGAAATTGTAAAGGAATGAAATATTGAGGAATCACCAAATCAACAGGCTTCCCATTACATCTTAGAAAAAAATGTTCTAGATGAGCAATAAGAACCTTTGGGTTCCTCAGGCCTTTCTCCTGGCATGCCGTGTAAATGCAGCTGATAGAAATCCCATTAGTGTGAGCAGAAGTCAGACACAGAAGCAGAAGTCAGACACAGAAACTGAGACAGAGACAGAGACCTCTCTACATCTCATCTCAACATCTCGTCTCTCACTCAAACCTTCTACCTCTCTAAGGATCCTTGTGCTTCCATTGGGCCCACCTAGATCATCCAGGTTCATCTTCCTCCCTCAAAATCCTTAAATTGGTCCCATCTGCAGGGTCCCTTTTGCCATGTGAGGTCACATATGTATAGATTCTGGTGATTAGAATATGGACACCTTGTCTACTATGACCTAACCACTGGCACCCAAGGATCCATGTCCGTCTCCCATGCATTACCATTTGTATGTATGTACATACAATGTACATAAATGATATGTATTACCATTTGTATGTACGTATGTATTTACTCCTCCCCATGTCTCCCCAAGTCTCAAACCATTGCAGCTTCTCAGTGCTGTACTAGATGCCAAATTGGCTGAATGTGTTCGAAAACCAGTTGGCAAAAACAAAACAACAACAATAACAACACACCACAAGGATTCACAATATAATAACGTTGCTGGATTCCTTCTATAATATTTTAATTTCTTTCCACAGTGGTATCTTCCTCACTGTCACCAGGAATAGCTTCCATGCTAACATGGCAGTAGTTTCAGAAGCATCCCTTCCAACAGTATAATCCTGGCAGTAATTATAGTTGGCACAGTCATCCTACATTTGGCTACAGCTTGAGAGTACTTGACCCATTTTGCCATGAAAAGACTGTGCTGAGAAACTGATATCCCACATGGTGTTCCAATCTATTACTAATGGTCTGTGCTCTGCCCTGAGAATCCATCTTGCTAAATGCCGTTTTAAAAAATTTTTATTTTTATTTAAACATATAATGTAACCCCACCACCCTCTCCCAACCCCTCTCCCCTCCACGCCCCTCAGTTTGTTTTATGACATTAAGAGTCTCTTTTGGTTTGTCTCCCTCCTGATCCCATCTTGTTTCTAAATGCCATTTTTTAAAAAAAAATTCCTATCTTTCTGACTTTTCTGGTAAGCGATTGGAACCATTCTCAGCAGTAAATTTAAAAACTTATCAGATGGAAATGTGTTAAATTTAAGACCAGTGTGCAAAACTTCATCCATGACTTGGGTCACTACTTGCTGTGTTAGTAATAAGATCTCTCTTTGCCATTAGTCATTTTGTCATTGCAACACCCATTTACTCTGCAGGTCTCAAGCTTCGCAAGGAACCATAGTAGTTGAATCAGAACTACACAAACATTGGTTTTAAATTAAGGAGTTGACGTCACTATGCAGAAACAAATAGTTTTCACTAAGAAAAAGCACCAGTAGCTGAAGCAGGGATTGGATTGAAGAGCACCAAACATGGCACCTGGGCCAAACCCAAGACTTTCCCTCCACTGTCACCTGTTCCATATGGATGCTATAGGTGGGGAATGAAGAGACTCTTTACTTCATGGTTTGCTCTGAACTAACAATATTTCTGAAATCTCTGTGGTTGTTATAGCTCACTGCACTTCTCACATGAGCCAGCCAACACTTTGAAACTCACAAGAGATGTGATGGGCACTGGGTGTTATACACAACTATCTGAACAATATATCAAAAACTAATGATGTAATACATGTTGGCTAATTGAATTTAAAAGAAAAAAAAAAGGAAAAAAACTCCCAAGAGAAATTTGAGTTTTTAGACTGTACAGCACTGTGCCTTTTCCCTCGTCACCCACTCTTGTCAATGTCCCATTGTCCCCACAGTTGCATCAAAGTTATAAATGTCAATCTGCCTGAAGGCATTGTAGACTATTTGATCCTTGCCCCATGAACATAACTGCCTGACATATGAACCATGAAAAATCTGGCTTGAGTTTAGAAAAACTTCATCTGAGAAAAATTCTTGGCTTTCTGAAGGACAGTCAGCAATTCCCCAGAATTTAATATAATAGTCAACAAGATTAATTTATATTATTATGAATCTGTACCTGGCTAACTATGATACAATCCCCTGGAAAAAATAATAGAATCAATATAAAATATTGGTAACATCTGATATTTGACAGAGCAGTAACACAGGGCCAAATATTTTTAAAAAAATTATGTGCCTGCATCTTTGGCTCTCAGGGCAGAGGGATTGAAAGACTAATTTTTAAAGTATGATTTCTTTTCCTCCCTTCAGGATTGCTCCACAGGGAAAGATCTGGAAACTGGGAGCAACACTAGGACTCTGAGGTCACGTAGTTTCAAGTGGACTCTAGACCTCTATGGCTCCAATGACCTCTCCCTTTCAGACGCTCAAAGGTCAGCTCCTCAGGACTGGCCAGGGGCTGGCCTGCAGGTAAATGTTAGCCACTGTATCAGATAGTTGTTTAAATCTTACTCTCTTCAGTCATTACTACTGAAGGCAAAACCAAATAATCCCTAAACCACCTATATTAAAAAAAAAAAAACTCGAAAAAATTTGCTAGATAAAATAAGAGGCTTTTATTTCCCACATTGAGTTTTTAAAAATTACAGATATCATGTTATACTTTCAACTTAATCATTATTTCAAAGAAGTCCAAGAAAGTGTGATTGGATTGGAGTCTTTGGGATTCTGTATTAGTGACTTAGTCATTAAAAAATGATTTGAGGGATGCCTGGGTGGCTCAGTGGGTTAAAGCCTCTGCCTTCGGCTCAGGTCATGATCTCAGGGTCCTGGGATCAAGCCTCGAATTAGGCTCTCTGCTCAGCAGGGAGCCTGCTTCCCCCTCTCTCTGCCTGCCTCTCTGCCTACATGTGATCTCTGTCTAATAAATACATAAAATCTTTTAAAAAATGATTTGAAAGGAGTTTTTGCATATAAGTAACAATAATATTGTTAGTGAGTTGTGCATGTGTAATACCATGAAACGCACCTAGAATGTTCTGTAGTATTATGTAACAGGGATAATATGCAGTGCAGCTGCCATTATTGCCCCCACTTTGGACATGAAGAAAGTGTGCTTTGGGGAAATTAGGTAATAATCCAAGGCCACAAGCCAGTTATTGGTAGAACTGGAACTTGACCCAAGATCTGCCTGACCCCAAAGCTATACTTGTAGGGAGCTCTCAACTGCCACCCTCTTCTGCTGCTCCAGGAAGAATGAACAAAAAGTTTAGTTTTAAAACTAAGTGTGCCTGGTTCAAATCCTACCTCTGTCACTAACTAGCTGAGTGGTTTTAACAAACTTCACTTTCTTTCTTTCTTTTTTTTTTTTTTAAATTTATTTATTTATTTATTTGACAGACAGAGATCACAAGTAGGCAGAGAGGCAGGCAGAGAAAGAGGGGGAAGCAGGCTGTCCACAGAGCAGAGAGCCCGATGTGGGGCTCGATCCCACGACCCTGGGATCATGACCTGAGCCGAAGGCAGTGGCTTTAACCCACTGAGCCACCCAGGCGCCCCAACAAACTTCACTTTCTTTAGTCACAAAGCTGGGGTGAGTTCTAAACGAGATAAGCCCTGTGACAGCACTCAGCAGGGTACCCGAGCAAGATCAGCTTAATTGTTGGCTTCTTTCCATAAAAACATACAAGAATTTCTTGGGACGGGTATGAAAGTCGTAAACATCACTGCCCAATATGGGCACACCTGGCTATTTAATTTAAACCAGATTTAAAGTTTAAAAAAAACAGGCACACACAATCTTTTGGGGAAAAAAAATACCGCATATCACGGAAGGACTTGTAAAAACAAATGGAAGTATGAGAGTTATAACAACTTTGTGAAAGATAAGGGCAGGGTGGAAATAACTCTGTGGTGTTCAGGGAGCATGGGGGTTGGGGGGGTGGCAGAGGGGTAGACGTGTGAGGTTCTCTGTTTAGTCTTTGGACCCTTGGTGACTCTTATGACTTCCTAGCTTTTCCCAGGCATTAGGCATTGAACTTGAATAAATCCGTAGCAGTCTACTGTCCCTTGTCAGGAGGCAGGATAAAGAAACACCGTCCAGAGAAGCAGGTCCTGGGGGAGAGCCAGGTGATGTGGGCAGAAAAGATCAATGTCTCCTCAGAACCTTCTAGGCCCTCCTCTGCCCAAAGCTCCATGTGAGGCAGTAGCTACATAGTAAAACGCAGGCTGTCATGGCGGACATGAATGTGAGAGGCAGCATGAGACATTTGGGACGGGGTCCAGCTGTGCCAAGCACCACCTGGCTGAACTTGAATGAGTGCCCAACCTCTCCACTTCCCATTCCTTGTCTCTCGAAGGGGTGATGTGACATCACATAGATGTGGAAATGACATAATGGAATCACCTGGCACACCAGAGACACTACGTTCATCACTGTGTAATTGTCCGAGTATTTATGGCTCCTTGAAGTCCCCAGAGTTGCCCTAGGGGTTGCCAGGGAATATAAAGAAACAAGAAAAATTATCTAAGCCCTTAAAAAGCTTGCCTTTATCCAGGGAAAGAAAGCTCTCCAATTGGCTACCTGGGCCGACCATGCAATTTGTAGTCCAAAGGGAGATACATCTGAGAGTGGAAAAGTGCAAGAGAACTAATTATGCCCTACAGCAGACACCAGTCAGGAGGGCCTGGGCCATCTGGGATGTGTGATCACCCTGGGCCACATCCAAAGATCCCTGTCTTCCCTAGGCAAGGCTGGGCCTCCTGCCATGGCTTCCTTGGCATTCTGTTTTCCCATCATCTTCCTCATCACGACACATGGAACAGCTTGTTAATGCTCTGTCACATCTAACCCCAAATAAGCACCTGCTTTGGTTATCAGATGAGAAACAGTGTTGGGGTCAGGAACTGTATTCATCTCGGTACCCATTCATCCCACTTCTGAGCATGTAGTTGGGGTTCAATAATTATTTGTTGAATGATAATTTTTCAATTTATTTTTTATTATGTTCAGTTAGTCACTAATTATGTGTAGTACCTCATTAGTTTTTTAAGTAGTATTCAATGATTCATTAGTTGAATGATGATGACCTTTAGTGCTGATATTTCCAAGTATGAGTAATTAGGACCTTAGTGTTATGTTTCATCTGCCTATCTAGATGTGTGTGTTCATATTTACAGCGGAATATGTAACACAAGCATACATAGGATAAAGTCCCAAAATGCTCAGCTTCTTCCATGGCCCAGTGGGGCAGCCAATAGCTACAGTTGGCTTTTAAAATGTAAATGAAATGAAATGATATTAAAAACTTGGCACTTTATTTGCATCAGGCACATTTCAAGTGCTCATTGCCACAGGTAGTTGTGGCTACCATTGGGTAGCACAAATACAGAACATTTCCAGAAAGTTCTATTGGACAGTGCGGCTATAAGTGCCTGCAAGACTTAGGACTTTGAAAAGTTGGTAATTATCAAACCTCCTCAAAATAAGAGGATACATTCCTACTGAACTTCACAGAGAATGTTTTCTTGAAAAAACTTTAAAAAGGTCAAATAATATATGAAAGGGAATCTATTTGCTGAAAGCCCAAAGATAATCTAAAATCCCTGAATAAATCTATCCACTTAGACACATGTTATTGGCACAATTTTTATGCATCTTATGCAACTTCTTTAGTTTTATGCTTTTCCTTCACACTGCCCTTCTGTTTGAAAATGAAGATTGGCTTCAGATTAGTACGTTATGACTTTAATTTTTGTTTAACAGTATACAACTGTTAAGGCTTATGTGTCCTACGAATAGCATCAGTCTTTATACTCCCTTTTTCCAATCATTTTACAAAACAAAGAATGGGATAGTCAATACAATATTAAAGGAATGGTGCAAATACTGCCTTATAGGTCATTTAGTGACAGGCAAAACTGAACTAGACTTTTCTACTCCAGCCGGAAAAATTTGCAGTTTGAAGGACAAGGTCTGAATGGCATACACACATCTCAGGTAGACAACAACCTGCACAGTCAGTTGTAGTTGTGTTGATGAGATGTGCTGGATATTCTCAGTTTCCCTTTCTCCATCTACCATTCCCCACTACTCCTGGTGTCCTGTGCCCCTGGGAGCTGGTTTCTTGGACTGTCTCAGTAATGCCTTATGCACTGGTCTCCACTAGGCTTGGTCCACAGTGGCTGCAGAAGGACAGAGGGGGGCAGTGTGTTTCTGTACCTCGTGCCCTGGGCTAATGCCAGGCGGGGCTGGGCTGGTAGTGTGTATATGATCTTGGACGCTTTGCCATCTCTTGTTGCTTTTCAGCCTAATGACATATTGGTAAATACCTTTCCACTAAATTCTGTTTAATTGCCCATCGTGAGGAGTCTTGAGATGCCAGTTGATTGATTTATTGTTTTGAAGATGTCAGGAAACCTTTTTTTAAATTTTTTAAATAAACATATAATGTATTATTAGCCCCAGGGGTACAGGTCTGTGAATCGCCAGGTTTACACACTTCACAGCACTCACCATAGCACATACCCTCCCCAGTGTCCATAACCCCACCACCCTCTCCCGACCCCCCCTCCCTCTGGACACCCTCAGTTTGTTTTGCGACATTAAGAATCTCTTATGGTTTGTCTCCCTCCCGATCCCATCTTGTTTCATTTATTCTTTTCCTACCCCCCGGTCCCCCACATTGCATCTCCACTTCCTCATATCAGAGAGATCATGTGATAGTTGTCTTTCTCTGATTGACTTATTTCGCTAAGCATAATACCCTCTAGTTCCATCCACGTTGTCAC
>ML100740.1:11273-22243 GCA_003697995.1 Taxidea taxus jeffersonii
CTAGGTTCTTTCCATAGTTTGGCTATTGTGGACATTGCTACTATAAACATTTGGGTGCACGTGCCCCTTTGGATCACTACATTTGTATCTTTGGGGTAAATACCCAGTAGTGCAATTGCTGGTTCGTAAGGTAGCTCTATTTTCAACTTTTTGAGGAACCTCCCATGCTGTTTTCCAGAGTGGTTGCACCAGCTTGCATTCCCACCAACAGTGTAGGAGGGTTCCCCATTCTCCGCATCCTCGCATCCTCGCCAGCATCTGTCATTTCCTCACTTCTTAATTTTAGCCACTCTGACTGGTGTGAGGTGGTATCTCATTGTGGTTTTGACTTGTATTTCCCTGATGCCCAGTGATGTGGAGCACTTTTTCATGTGTCTGTTGGCCATCTGGATGTCTTCTTTGCAGAAATGTCTGTTCATGTCCTCTGCCCATTTCTTGATTGGATTATTTGTTCTTTGGGTGTTGAGTTTGCTAAGCTCTTTATAGATTTTGGATACTAGCCCTTTATCTGATATGTCGTTTGCAAATATCTTCTCTCATTCTGTCAGTTGTCTTTTGGTTTTGTTAACTGTTTCCTTTGCTGTGCAAAAGCTTTTGATAAACCTTTTATAAGCAAAACAGGCTTATTGTTCTTTCAAGGTGCTCTGTGTGGATATGTTGCAAAGAAATCCCAGACCTTTGCCTCCAGTGGTCCAGTGCTCCTCTTTGTCCACATTCTCTCCCATGACTTTGGTACTATTTAGATACTATTAACTCATATGTTTATATCTCTGCACCAAATTGTTACAGATTCTAAATTTGTATAAGCAACTTTGTACATGACATTTGTTCAGTTTCCTACAGGCGGCTGAAACCAAACACATCCAAAACAGACTTTTCCTTTTTACCTCTCTGCCCTGCTCCCTCATCTGTTCCTTCCCTATCTTCCCTATTTTAGATTCCAGTAAATTGACATATGCTCAGATATAAGCCTAGGCATTTATTCCTTAGGGTTATTTTTATTCTCTAACCTCTTTTATTTACTGTCCTGAAACTTAATAAAAAAAATTCCTTGAGGGATCATGTGTCTTTTTCATTATTATTTGTTATGCTAATAACCAAGAGTTGTCACATGCAGGGCAAGGATAATAGAGTGATTATTAACTTACTTTCCTACCTTGTGGGTTATCTATAAGCCTGATCTTACCCCACCTAAAACAACTAACAAATCAAAGCATCCCCAAATATTTAGCACTTTTGCTAACTACTTAAGTTTAAAAGTACTTTCACGTAGGCCCTCCGATGAAAATGACTTCCTCATCTTTTTGTACCAAAGGCTCCACGGAACCAGTGCCTTAAAGGTTAAGTATGTCTTTCGCAGCCACATCCTGTCCCCAGGCTTCTCTTTATGCCAGAGATACATGCCTGTGTTTATTCTTTGATTCTAAATCACTACTGGATTTAAATTCCTTCCCTGTGCCTGGGGTTGTGAATACATTATTTTAGACGAGATTTGATTAACACAATGGGTACCACCAAGGAAAAGGATTTTAGTTTATTTTGGTTCTGTAATTTTTATACATACTTTTGCAATATGTATATGGATTTCCAGGGGCTGCTAGAATTTGCTTTTAGAGATTTGGGGTTTGGAGCTAGAGGGCATAGACTCCTTCCAGACTATGCTGGTCCTCAGATGTCAGAGATGTAGCTGGTTCCTGGATTTATTTTAGGAAGGCATCTTTACTGCATGTAATGAGGCTCAGACACATGGCTAGCACCAGCCCGAGATGGAGATAGAACAGCTGGTCACCAGGTGGATGGTGGATCACCAGGAATGCTTGCTCTTCTTGAAAATCCTATCCTCTTCCTGCTTGATAATATTGGGAATGGAGCTGGAGGTGTAGTCCACTTTGTGGCATTTAGCGGCTTCCAACGTTTCATTGATAAACAATGTTTCACTGAAGTTATGTATGTCTTTACACATTAGGGATATTATTTATGTAAGTCATAGCTCTGGATATGATAACGTTATTCCATAAAGATGCACAAAATGTTTAACTTAGGGCAGGGAAGATACACCAAACTACACTAAAGCATGCTACTTCAACCCAATGTCTTTATTAGGATTTGAGAGTTTCTGTCCATACAATCTCATAAACAATATTTATGGTCAAATTTTGTAAATTGGTGTGAATGTGATGTGACAAAGTTATGTGTTCTTGTTTTTTTGTCTACTTTTCTATTATGTTTACCTTTTTAAAATTTATTTTTAAGAAGTCTTATAAGAATTAATCTTTTCTTTGTAAATGTCAAGTTTTTGGCATCTTGTTTGTCTTTTAATTTTTAAATTATTTTTAAGTATCTCTACACCCATCATGGGGCTCAAACTCATGACCCTGAGATCAAGAATCACAAGCTCTCCCCCACTGAGCCACCCAGGTGCTCCTGTCTTTTAATTTTTTGAATGTTATCTTTACTGTACAAAACCTTTAAATTTTAACATATTTAAATCTTCTTTAAGGTTTCAGGTTGTATAGCTTAGGAAAAGCTCCTCCGCCACATGATTATACAAACACTTTCCAACATTTTCTGCTAGTATTTTTACAGTTTGGGTTTTCACAATGTAGCTATTCAATGCATTGAGAGTTTTCTTTTTCTTTTTATGGTATGAGTTAGGGATCATAATTTGTTATTTTCCATGTGGACATGCCATATTAAAAACACTTGATTTATAATATTACACAATGATTGGGTGAAATGCTGTTATCATTATACATCACATTGCCATATAAATGCACATGTCTCTGGACTTCAGCCTGTTTTCTTGACTGTTTATTTCTGTTCCAATTATGAACTCATCATTACTATAGTGTGTTTTAACAGCTAACATTACCTTCAGTCTACTTCTTTGTCAAACACATTTAGACTCTATTTGCCTATTTTATACACACACACACACACACACACACATGCACATATTCACTTTAGAATTAATAGTTCACACTTTATAAAAATAATGCTGGAATTTTAGCTGGGATTGCATTTCACAATAAATAAATTAAACTTGTGACCAGAGTAATAGCATCCTTTATGTAATCGTTTACTTGTCTTTTAAAAAAAATAATTTCTCTGATACATTTGTGCCCACATTCCCCAGCCTCTGCTTTCTACATCTTCCAGCACACAACTGTGTGCTCACTCGCTCTTTTACCTGTAAGATCAGGTATGTAGTCTACTGACCCAAGTATCTTCCCAGAAATAATCTGACCCTAATAACTTATACCTCCTCAAGTTACTGTATGAATCATTTTCTTCTATTGTATGGTTGAATCAAATTAAAAGCAGAACAAAACAAAACTGGAAAACAATTTCTTGCTTCTGAAACAGTTTAAGGCCAAATTGAAAATGTACATTTTGTTCTTGGCCATTTCTGTTTATTTTTACCAATTATGTGACTATACAAGCATGTTTATACCTGGTGGATCCAATACATAGTTTACCCAATTTTTAAAAAGATCGTCCCTTTTTTCCCCCTGAAAGTGTTATTGTATGAGTCATATGATGGCAGCTTTTTTCTTGATTAGCCTTAAAAACCTTTTTTCCTTGGATGGACCTAGGGGCTATTATGCTAAGTGAAATAAGTCAGAAGAGAAAGAAAAATGCCATATTATTCCATTTGTAAATCTAAAAACAAAGACAAATGAATAAATAAAAAGTAGAATCAGACCTATAAATACAGAGAACAAACTAGTGGTTGCCAGAGAGGAGGGGAGTGGGGGTAGGAAAATGGATGAAGAGGAGTGGGAGATACGGGCTTCTAGTTATGGAATGAGTAAGTCATGGGGATAAAAGATGTAGCATAAGGAATATAGTCAGTGATATGGTAGTAATACTACAGTGATGTGGTAGGGATGTAATGGGACAGTTGGTAGCTATACTTGTGGTGAACATAGCATAGTGTATGACCTTGTCAAATCACTGTTGTATAACTGAAACTATTGTAGCACTGTGTGTCAACTACACTCAAAAAAAAAAAGTTTTTCTCAGGCTTACTAGGAACTTCTGGAATTCAGGCTTTTCTAGTCCAATTCTTCACACTGTTACATTCCACTTAATTTTAATTATGGAGATAAATGTATATATAGCATACATAATATATATATTTGATATATATTAAAGTGGACATATGTCTATAATGGAATTAGCTGAAGAAGTTCAATGCCAACTCTCTAGTTTCTGGCCCTTATTCAGAATCTGTCCTTTATATTACCTTGAAGGTCAAGTTTGACAGACACCATTTTTGAAGGATAAGAAAAGCAATTCCTGTGGAGTGAAGTGGCAATCTATTCTGAAATATTTTTTATTTATATGACAGACAGAGATCACAAGTAGGCAGAGAGGCAGGCAGAGAGAGAGAGGAGGAAGCAGGCTCCCTGCAGAACAGAGAGCCCGATGCGGGGCTCGATCCCAGGACCCTGGGACCATGACCTGAGCCGAAGACAGAGGCTTTAACCCACTGAGCCACCCAGGCTTCCCTATTCTGAAATACTTTTTTAATCTATAAGCTTATTTTATAATGTGTACTTTCTTAACATTTAGACTTTTAAACATTTAACATTTCAAAAATGAAATTTTTTTCAAAAGCTCTTTTGAATGACTTCCTTATTCATAGAGGACAACAGCATTCTTTCAGGTGAAGCTGAACAGGTGTAAGTTCCATGTCATTAACCAGGTGGTTCGCGTCAGTTCACAATACTGTCAGATTACATAATTTTTGTTAGGCATCCACCAACATTTGATTGCCTTTGAGTTAATAAGCTTAGTTGCTCAGACATGCACTTTGCAACTATTTAATCTTGGTGAGTGCATCAGGAAATTTTATTGCTTAGTATTAAATATTCTCTGAGAGCTTTATTGATTTTTTTTTCAATTGCAAGGTAGGTGTTTGACTCTTCTTGATTTTAACGATTTCCGGTTGTTTTTGTTAACCTCAACAAAAAGGCTTTCTGGAACTTGTTGGTAGAATGCGGGGTTATTTTTTCAGACCTGCTATTGAGGTGCCTCAGGGGGCCACTGTGGGTCATCCTTGCAAGACTGGAGGGGTGGGCTACCCCTGCCTCAATGGGGGCAGACACCCTTGTTGCTTTGAGGGAGACACATTCAGCTAATATTTTATTTGAATAGAGAGTTTCATTGCTACAACCACTTGACAGCATGCTTTATGACCCAGAACTTTAGGGACTAAATGGCCCTTCAGCAGCCTGTCATAGTGGACCAGAACTGTTCTCTACAGATGTCTTGCTCTTCAGAAGCAGCCCCATAGTCCCCATCTGGACTGCATCTCCAAGTGGCCTTGTGTCTGGGTGCTGCTCTCCTCACAGGAGGACCACAGTCCTTAACTCAGCCCTTAACTCAGCTAGTGCCACAGCTCTGTATTTGAACAACATGGTTCCCATACGGTATACTCTACTCCAGAGTGGAAACTTGAACCATGCTCTTTCTTACCTAAGGAAATATTTCAGGAGAAATATTTATAGGTGATTGTCGGGAGAATTGTAAGTCCTTGCATTTTTCTAGATACTATAAAATCTATTCCTGGGTTATGTTGGCTAATAGCAGTGTGGATGCTGGACCCAACTATGAACTTGCTGTTACTGAATCCTGCTTTGTCCTGCCGCTTTGTGTCCACTTTGGGAGTGCGTGGGTGGAAAGACTAGCAGCTTGGGGCTGTCTTGACTGTGCTGATAGCCGGGGGTTGTCTCTGTTCTTCCCCATCCTCTACATGAAGAAGGACTACTCTCATTTGCAACATGTGGTCCTCGACCAACTGTTTCATGTTACCTTTTCAAGTCACATAACTATTATTTCACTCTTTTAATCAGTGACCAAAAAACTCAGAACTCTACCTTTTTTTTTTTTTTAATACTTCTTGTAAATATAAGAGGCCTCCAGGCATGGATCTCAATATTGGCTTTGCTGCTGCTTTGATCACTTTATTGCTTCTTCCTCTGTGATTTCCTCATTGCCTCCATTTTACATTTGTTACCATGTGTATGTATTTATATGAACTACCTTCATTTGCTTTTGTAAAGGAAGGTATAATAATCCATTTGTAATGTAGGATAAATTTAAATCAGTGCCTGTCCACTCCCAGGGGTGGTGATTTATTTTATCTTCTCTTTAAAGACTGAATGAAAAACTGTATCTCACACTTACCCTTGACCCTAAAGACAGCAGTTTTGATGCTGACCTCTGGTGGAGAAATCTTGCCAGACCTATCCAGCCATCTTCCCACCCTCACCCCCTACTTTTCATCCCTGACAGGAGTGGTAGTGAGGGGGGATTTCTCACGTGGGCGTGAGGTGTCTCCATTTTAGATTTAGATTACAATGACTCCTTGGTAAGTAAAAGAAAAGAAATTTGTGTTTCATTACATAGTTATCAGGACTCTGGAAAGAGAAGGCAAATATGATTTCCAAAAATATATTTAAAGCTTTTTTTTTTTTTGCAGATCCAGAAATCGGAGTTTCCGCGGTGGGACTGTGCAAGTGTATCAACCATTGAAAGCAGATACCTGGGGTCATGCATCTCAAATTTTTAGGATAGTCCTCATTTCCAATATGTTCATCTGTTATCATCATCCACATCACATGTCTTCACAGTTCAAGAAGTATGGTCACACATGGTGGTAAAGTATGAACTGAGAATGTGAAAAAGACTGAAAGTCTACAATCTAGTGTGTTTTTGTCAAAAAGCCATTTATTTAGATTTGCAGACACGCCTGGGTTCATGTACCATTGGGCTTTGTTCACATTTTGTCATGATTTGACACCTTTACATTTTCAGCAAAGATATACACACTACAGTAACATTTAAATGTCTACTCTTGGCTAGTTTTTTTGGAGTCAAGCTGTGGTCCAGAGACCAGGACATCACTGTCATATGGGAAGTTGCTAGACATTTAAAGGTCAGATTTCATCTAGGACTACTGAGTCAGAATTTACATTTTAGTGAAAGCTCCAGGTAGTTCTCTACACATTACATTTTGAAAAGCACCCACTCATGAAAGAAACTGAGTCACTTTAATGTGTTTCCATATTTTACATTTCCATATGCTACAAATTGCTTGAGGTTTAGGTTATTATAATTGTTAATACAATGGGATATTTACTGAGTCTTGTCATAATTACATTTTACTAAATGAAAGTGTGCCCAAAGGAAATGCCATCCTTAGTGAAGAGGTTGGGAGACAGATGTCTAAAATAAATACAAATTACACGTGTACAGGATTTTGTTAAGTGCAAGACCTAGTTTGAAGCTTTTCTGATGTATTATTTCAGTTACTTCTTACAATGATTCAGAAGCATTAGTTATTAATCACATTTTTATCATCCATTGTGGGGAAAAGGGAGAGAGTTCAAGTAGCTCTCCCAAGGTAGCAAATGTGGCCAGCAGCAGAGCCAGGACTGGAGCCTGACCCATGCTCTTCACTACAATATCACCCACACACATAGGCACCGACTTACTTTGCTGCAGACAGGAGTCCAGTAAGACACAATAGCAACTGTGCTCAATAGATTTACTCTAGGTACAGACTTCAGACAAAGCGAATCCTCATGATTTTTCATATTACTTTTATTACTATCCCTTTGGCTTTTTGTTTTTAAAATTTATTTACTGTATCTGTAGTGATAAGGTCAGTGGAACGGGGCTGAAAATAAAGAATTTCATATTTAAATATAGGAGCAAGATTGAGCTTTTCTTAAGCAGCGAGGGGTGTCTTCCACACTTTCTTGGAGATAAATTGTATGGTCCACATCTGGACAGAAGTACATGAATTGTGACTAGCATAATAAGTCTCATTAGGTTTTTGTTATGATATTATAGAATTTTATGAGGAACATAATTCAAATATTACCACTCAGCCTGAAATTAGGTGGAATCTTTTCTTAAATTATGGGCAACAGACTTTCAGGGATTTTGAATTAATAGAACTATTTCAGGTAAATCATCTAAATTTTAAAATTCTTTCTTCCTTTTTCTTTTCTTTTTTCTTTCTTCTTTTTTTTCCCCTTTGGTGCAAAAAGATGGTTTTATTAAAGCAAAGGGAAAGGACTGGTGGGAAGAAAGAACTACACACGGGTCATGAGGAGTAGTGGCCCCTTGTATATTTTTAAGCTTTCTAATCTACAATCTACATATAACCAAATATGCAGACCAATGGTCTACACTGACAGTACCAGGGTATTCAACCAAGTTGCCAGACAAGGCCCACTGTCCCTCCCCCAGCTTGCTGCAGAAGGCATGGCCCAGGCTGTGTTTTGAGGAAGTGGTTGACGCTGATCCATCTAAATGCAGGCACTGATCTAAGGTCACTGAATCTCTAAGCTGGCTGCTGCCACTAAGGTGACCTGCCATGAAAATTTCTGCTCAACTACGGTGATGGTTATGAAACCAGGCAAATTCCTCAGAAAAATTTCAGAGACTAGGGAGAAGGTCATAAGATTGGGAGAAAATGAAAGAGAAAACGGACACAGAGGGAAGCAATGATGTCCCGAGGGAGAACAATATGAGCTGTGATGCCAACACTCAGAAAGAAGAAATTTGGTCAGGACAAGGGAGAAGGTGAGACCACAAAATGTTCATGTCTTTATGCAGAGTTTGCTAGGCTAACCTAATGATACTTCCCATTATTAAATCCTACCCAAACTTCTTTCATTTTCCCTCTTGTCATGGTCACTCCATAGGTGACCTCCGTTCCCATGCTGTTAAACATGATCTATCCACTGATGACTTCCAAGTATGTGACGAATGCTTAGAGTTTAGGGAAATAAAGGAAACAGGTCAAAGGGACTAAGGAAAGGAAGAGAGAATGAGCAAATGCGCTCAACGTAGCTGGGGTTCTGAAGTGCATTATTGACCATTAACTTCGGTAACATGAACACCATTGGTGGTTGGTAGGAACAGTGTTGGGATGGTAGGGACAAAAGCGGGATTTAAAGAGGTCAGCTGGGGAATTGGGGGAGAGGTAGATTCTCAAGTTTTTAATCACAGAGAAACAGGGTGGTAGTGTGCTGTGAATTAAATGTCTGTGTTCCCCTCCCCCATTCATATAATGAAACCCAAATTCCCAAAGAGGATAATATAAGCAAGTGGAGTCTGGGAGATGCTCTTAAGTCATGAAGGTAGAACCCTCATCTGTGGGATTAATGTTTTATAAAAGAGGTTCCAGAGAGATCGTTCACCCCTTTGGCCACATGAAGATAAAAGAAGTTTGTAAGAAAAAAAAAAGAAGTCAGCAAGAGATTTCTTACCTGCCCATGTTGGCACCCTAATCTCAGACTTTGAGGGTCCAGAATTTCAAAAAATATGTTTCTATCATTTATAAGCCACCCAGTTTGTGGTACTTTGTTATATACAACCTGAACAGACTAAGACACAGAGGTATAAGGAAATTGGGTCAAGGGAACATATTTTTAAATTCGGAAAATTTTGGTATATTTGTATGTTAATGAATGATCCAGTAGGGAGAAAAATGTAATACAAGAAGAGCGAGGTTAGGTGCAGGAGTAAATCCTCACATCAACAAGAAAGGATAGGACCCAGTAGATGGGTGGAAATGTATAAGACTTTAAAAAATGCAGTGAACAAAGATGGTAGAAATACTGTATATAAGAAAGTCCCACATTTAGAATATATGCATGTGAACATTGTGTTAGTCAGGAGAGGCTAGGTTAGGATGAAACAGAAAATATCCTAATATCTCAAAAGTTTAAATAACAGAGGTTTCTTCTTTCTTTCTTTCTTCCTTCCCTTCTTTCTCTCTTTCTTCGTTCCTTTTTTTTTTTTTTTTAAGATTCTATTTATTTATTTGACACAGAGAGAGAGAGAACATAAGCAAGGGGAGAAGCAGAGGGAGAGGGAGAGAGAGATGCAGACTCCCTGCTGGGCAGAGAGCCCGATGTGGGATTTGATCCCAGGACCTTGGGATCATGACCTGAGCGGAAGGCAGAGCCTTAACTGACTGAGCCACCCAGGCACCGGCAGAGGTTTATTTCTTATGATATGCATTCTCCATGAGTTAGCAGAAGGATCTTCCATCATGATCAAAGACTCAGATTGGCAAAGCCACTGCCATGTTTAACATTCCAGTTGTACCAAAAAGCCAATCTCTGGAGGATCTCAGAAGGGCAACAAATGGTACTTAGTAAACAGTTGGCTAATGGATTAAGTAATGCACTTTGCATGGTATGCCTTTTCATTTTTTCAAGTTTCTTTTTGTTTGTCTTCTAAGCATTTAGCTTTCTTCTTTATGTGAATCTTGATACTTCTCGGTGAATTTGTGCCTGCATATTTTACTTTCGGGGTTGTCATAAGTTGGTCTTTATTGCTATTGTGTCTTCTGATCATTGTTTGTATACAAGAAGGCCATTGTTTTCTGTATGTTAATTTTGTACCTAGGTACTTTATTGAATTATTTTTATTGCTGTAGTAATACATATTATACTATTGGATCTTCCAAGTATATAATCTATAAAATATAAATGTGATATTTTATCTTCTCCCTTCTAACTATTATAATATAATAACCTCTTTATCTTATTCAGTTGTATTAGTTAGGCCCTCCAGAATAATGTTATGTAATTGTGGATGGTGTAAAGTTATGATATTAATATATTTTATTTTTAATTTTTTTAAGATTTTATTTATCTGTCAGAGAGAGAGATACAGAGCACAAGTAATGAGAGTGGCAGGCAGAGAGAGAGAGAGAGAGAAGCAGACTCCCTACTGAGCAGGGAGCCCAATGCTGGACTTGATCCTGGAACCCTGGGATCATGACCTGAGCTGAAGGCAGACACTTAACTGACTGAGCCACCCAGGGATCCCAACATTAATATATTTTATAGGATTATTTTCCCCATTAAGCATGAAACCAGTGTTTAGGATGAGATTGATATTTTAGCATATAAAAGAAGTACCTCCCATTTCTA
>RCUC01126388.1:0-51526 GCA_003697995.1 Taxidea taxus jeffersonii
CATAGTTGAACTTAGGGTTTACTCTTGGTGTTGTACATTCTGTGGGTTTAGACAAATTTATGGTAACCTGTACCCACCATTATAGTATCATACAGAATGCGTCCCTCTTTATACTTGCCATATCAGATAAAATTAAAATATAACAGCAAAATACCTCCGCTCTGTACAAATAAAGCAAAATCCAATTAGAGGAAAGAACTAAATTGTCTCAGGAATGCAATTTTATAAGTCATTTGCATTTAGGGTTTTTTTAACAGTGCATTCATGCTGTGATATTATGAATTGTATCCAGTAATATAATAGGGTAGGGATACCCCCTCTCTGTTCTCCCTTATTCTTGAGTGTGTTATCAGTAATTGTTTCTGTCCTCTGCATATGACTTTGCTTTTTGTTTTGAAGCCTCGAGTTAGCTTCCAGAACTTTGTTAGTCTAAATTTTACAACTGGCATCAACTTAGAAATGGCAGCGTATTTCTCTGACCAGACTTCCTCTTGCCTCTAGAAACACCTGCTGCTCTCTATCCTGGCCTACTTCTCCTCCACCTCATCCAAAAAAGCAGACTGCTTCTTGCTTCTGGACAGAACAGAAGCATAAGTAAACTGCAGAGGCAGGTTGGTGTTCAGCCTCCACTTAGCCTATCTCTGGCAGATGATTTACAGAGACTCTGCTCACAATGGCTGTCTTGGAGCCTATAAAGACTTTTGAGGGAGGGAATTATAGAGAAGGAATGGCCCAGTCATTTGCATGAGAATTTCATTGTACTTCAGAGGGGATTGAGTTTCACACCTTGGCAGGATCAACTAGGGGTGGGTTGCAGCTTTCTAGATTATGGAAGTTAACCCAGGCAGAGCTGGAGGGGGCTGGGTAGGTGTAGTTTCACAAAGGGGTTATAAGGCACTGGAGGAGGCCCTTAAGCAATAGAAAACATAATGCCTGTCCTAGAGGAGCAAGGACTCAATCCTAGATAAGCAGTTTGGACACACAGGTGGTAGAGGTGGGGGGCAATGATAAGTCATTAAAATGGAATATGATAAAAAGTGTCATGGGAACTTGTGAAAGAATTAAGAGAGGAAAAATTATTTCTTTCCAGAAGGTTCTGGAAAAATTTCAGAGGAAAAGCAGGATAGGATTTGGAATTTGAAAGGACCAGTATTACATCAACTTAAAAACTATAAAAACAGCTTTTAATGTAAAAATTCATGAAGCCATGACCTTCTCATGGAATCACAGTAACTACTTTTATTTTTCCTTTCAGTATATTTCAGAGATATAATAGTGTGCAAACAATTGTTTTTTTCACATTGTTTCACATTGTTTCAATTGTTTTTTTCACATTTCCCTTATGTACATGTTTTCCTTATGTACATGTACATTTTCCTTATGTACATGTTTGAAAAATTTTTTTTAGACATGGTATCTGTTTCAGAAATATCAGTGCCCTATAGAATGGTCAAATTGTTGTCCTACTTTAGTTTCTCTGACTTTCCCATTTTTAGCACTGAAATTCCTCCATCTAGCAGTGCCCCCCCGCCCCAACCTGTCCAGCCTGGGATAACCAGAATTGTTGGTCATCCTATAAAAAGATGTTGGCCTTGGGGGTGCCTGGGTGGATCAGTTCATTAAAAGTCCCACTCCTGATTTTGGCTCAGGTCAGGATCTCACAGTTGGGATCAAGCTCCACCATAGGCCTGGAGTCAGCTTGAGATTCCCTCTCTCCCTCTGCCTCTTCCCCTCCCCTTGCTCTCTCTCTGTCTCTCAAATAAATAAATTAATTAAAATTTAAAAATAAATTAATTTAAAAATTAATTTAAAAAAAGAAAGACCCTGGACTCAAGGAGATTACAATGTGGTGGAGACGAGACTGTGAGCCCATAATTTTATGTGCACTGAATGTTATGAGGGAAGTGTAAGAGCTGTAAAAATGCCGGGTCAGGGGAAGGCATCCTGGAGGAAATTATATTTCATAAAGACCAAAAAAGAGTTAGTTATGGAGAAAACCACCTTAAATACACTGCACCTGGAAGCAGACCCACTGTGGGAAGCTAAATTACATTCCCAAAGTTGTTTTTGATCCTAGAATCAAATCCTAGGAGAATATGGGGTTGACCATATAGGGGAGATCTGTCTGCATGGCTCAGTAGTAGAACTACATATCTGTTTTATTCTTCTGAAGTGATGAGGTTTGTTTATTTTTTCTATATTGGTAATAAGTTTTACAGTTTTTCAATTACAGAACTTCAGATTGAACACTGACTCATTGGTCACAATTTATGTAGATGATTTCACAACTTTCTGACTTTTTCTCATGTTTTTGGTAATTAAACATATTTTTTTCCTCTCTGAAAAATTTGAGACACATGACCTCTACTTTCCCTTTGCCCTAGGGGATAGTTTTTTTTTTTTTTTTTTAGATTTTATTTATTTATTTGACAGAGAGAGAGATCACAAGTAGGCAGAGAGGCAGGCAGAGAGAGGGGGAAGCAGGGGAAGCAGAAAGCTTGACCCCAGGACCCCAAGATCATGACCTGAGCTGAAGGTAGAGGCTTAACCCACTGAGCCACCCAGGCACCCCAGCCCTAGGGGATAGTCTTAAAGGATACCCCTTCCAACCTTAAAATGACTGTATGAAAACAGACTGGTGGAAGGCACTGTATCTCCACAGGTCTGGATACATACTGCCCAAATCTTTTCACTTTTTTATATTCCATGCAAACCACCCCCTATTTCTATCAATGTGCTCTTTTGTCAGATATGCTAATATCATTGATTAAGCTACTGCTTTCTTTTGTAGTCAAACTTTGATTAGATGTGCACGGTCCTTTTCTTTTTTTTCCCCTCACTTTTAAAAATTGAATTATAATTGACATATACTATTACATTAGTTTCAGGTATATAACATATTGATTTCATATTTTTATATATTACAAAATAATCACCTTGGTAATTTTATATATTACAAAATGACAAAAGTTGCCTTTTGTCACTGTACAGAATTATTACAATACTATTGATTATATTCTCTGTGTTGCATATCTCCATGACTTACTCATTTTATAACTAGAAGACTCTATCTCTTAACCTCTCCCACTTGTTTCTTCCGTCCCCCCAACAGCCTCCCCTCTGGTGACCACCAGTTTGTTTCCTGTATCTATGAGTCTGTTTCTGTTTTACTTTGTTTTGTAGTAAAATCACACAGAATGTCTTTCTCTGCTTGACTTATTCACTTAGCATAATACCTTCAAGGTCCATCTATTTTGTTTCAAATGACATTTCATTATTTTTTATGGCTAAATAGTATCTCTCTGTGTGTGTGTGTGTGTGTGTGTGTATGTATCACATCTTTTTAAGCCATTCATCCTAGTGCTTTTCTTTTTGCCTTTGGCTTGTGAAATGCTCTACAAGGAGAGTTGCTTTGAGAAGCAGTTGAAAATCAGCCAGTGGGATTTTACTGGTGACATTCTCAGGGATTGTGGAGGTATTCATAGGCTGCCCTATTTTTTAAACATATTTCTCCATTGATGTTCTCTCCCTACTCTATCCCATGCCTTGCTCCAAGAGAAGGATTTTATGTGCCTTCTTTGACTTCCAAATAAGGTGCAAACCCTTGAAGGGAAATAAGGGGATCAGCCTTCTTGGGAAGCTTAGAAGAAGCAGTCATCCCTGTCCCTAAGAAAATGACATTCAGGAGCTCTATAATGCATTGTTCATTTCCAAATGAGAGATAGAAAGAAAACAAGAGATTTTAGTTCAGGGAAGAGAGAAACTTTTGTGTAGTTCAGGAACATTTAATGGAGGTAGAGACCTGACCTGGGTTTTGGAAACTAGGGAGAGTGGCGCTTCCAGTTGAAACAGCTGTTTCCCTTATGACCGTATTGTCATAAGTGATGGGAAGGTGCAGTGGTATTTTCCTTTGCAAATATGTTTCATGTAATACCTGGGTCTTCACATCAAGCTCACTGACCCCATTGAGAATGTTCTTCAAATAAGTGACTGCTTACCTGGAACAAGCTAAGATTAGGAACCTGGGGTATAAATTTTGCTTCATTTCTTTCCAAGTTTATGAGTCTGTGGCCAGCCTGATTCCTGTGCCATTCACATAGCTGCCTCTTCTAAGACAGGGATGACATATGCCATCCTCTCAAGCAGAGCAGTGACCAGGCATGGGACTGTAGCAGGAAGCTGGGGAATAAGGAAGAAGGCCCTCATGGTGGAGAATACCTAATCAGATTTCAGATCTCCCTGAAAATACCCAGTGAGGCACAAATATGGCTTTACTACTATATAAAACAATAAATCATAAAGAAAAATATGCTAAGTTTTTTTCCAAATTAAATTTTCATTGATGCCCATGGCTTCTGAAGAATGAAGTGCAGCTAAGACAGACATGTATTTCATGAAGGCTTAAAATAAAATTTCAACTGAGCAAAAAAATAATAATAAAAAAATGCAAGTTTAATGTCTAACAAGACATACTGTATATAATTAAACTCAACTTTATCAGCTCCAGCATTCATTAATGGATTCTAAGCCTGAGGAGCTATGAAGTTCTTTAAGAGGCAATCAATAATCCATTACAATTGTGACACAAACTCTGAACCTAATTACCAGCAACAGGATAGTTGTGGCCCATTTAATAAGATAGGAGTATTATTAGAGGTGAGCAAAAGTATGTGGGGGTTAATCGACATTGGCTTGTATTTCACCAAACCTACTGGTTTGGTGAAATACCTTAATTTTTCCTTTATAATACCATCTAGGAAAAATGCTAATTAGAACTGTTCATTAGACCTTCCTGTTCTTTCTAACCTTGAACTTCAGGTTTGTTCTTTCTGAAAACTTTGCTTTTCAAGTGCTTTGAAGAGGGGATCACTTAATTTTATGGTATTTTACAAGATTTCCCCTGAACATTTCTCATTTTCAGCAGCCTTGTGAATTGCCCTCAGCATTCTTTCTCTTAATGCCCTTTAATTTACTCTGATGGAACCCCACTCCCTCACAGGCATTTTCACTTGGATCTTTGAGTGTCATTGTCATGAACATTCTATGTTGAATCTTCTATGTGCTACTGACTTTCTTTGTGTTCCTCAGAGCAAACCCTAAGACAGGATTTGATATAAGCAATTGATTTGGGGTTTAAAGAGAACCCCAGTAGGGGTTGGGAAGGAAGGCAGTAAAGCAAAGGCAGACAGTAAAGAAGGATAGTCATCAAGCCTGATTTACTATGGCCACTGGAGTTTAGTCCTGTTGGGGAAACTCCAGAGCCAGGGAAGAATATATGCCCCAGAGTTTTGCTCCTCAACAGGCCATGGAACTGGGTAATTATATACCAACTCTGATCAGACATTGGTTAAGGACTATTCCAAGTGTGCATTAATTTCTGGATATGTCACTTGAATGACAGAGTGCTCAAGAGTAGGAGAATGCCCTTAGTGTTGGGGTTTAGAAGTCAGGCAGTGTCTTGGTAAGGGCAGGGGATATGAAGAAGTTACCCAAAGTTTCTGCTTCTTCCACCATTGGTGATCTTCTGCCCACACCTCCTTAAGAACAACTGACCCTTGAACAATGTGGTGGTTAGAGATGCTGACCTCCTGTGCAATTAAAAATCTGTGTACAATTTTTGACTGCCCCAAAGCTTAACTACCAATTGGCTACTGGTTACCAGAAGTCTAAAGGATGGCATGAGCAGTTGGTTAGTATGTATTTCGTACATTATATGTATTTCATGCTATATTCTTACAACAAAGTAAGCTAGAGAAAAGAAAATGTTATTAATAAAATCATAAGTAATAAAAAATACATTTACAGTACTGTACTTTATTTATTGAAAACAATCCACATATAAGTGGATTTGCACACTTCAAAACCTTATTGTTCAAGGGTCATCTGTATGCGAGGTCTGTAGGGCCTCCGCCAGAATCTTACATTCCTAGCAACATTTGTTGTCCTAGTGGACATATTAGATTTACAGTAGATATTGGCAACTAGAGAAATGGGTTGGGGAGATAGCTATAGAAAAAGAACGGGAATGATCTTGGCCGGAGAGGAAGCTAAATGTCGTAAGTTGGAAAGAGGAGGGGAGAAGAAGCTTAATGACTGTCTCTCATGATTTTACAGACGGTTACCACCAGGGACAGAAAGAAATCACACAATAAGATCATTTGTTAACTCCTGGTAATTCCCAAAGGGTCAAAATCAGGTAACAGCCTACAATCAAACTGTGGGTACGCAAGAGCCTACATGTGTGTACACATGCACATGTATGTGTGAGCCAGGGGCTATGTATAATACATGGTCTTAGGCTGAGAGATGGACTCAAAGGACTGCAAATCAGTTCTTGTTTTGTTTAGGGTTCACACTGGACTGAACACTCTAATGCAACCCATAGTTCCACAGCCTTTCTTTTGTCTTAAGACACTATTTTTCAGGTGTATTTTCAAAACCAAGACCTGTTGCTAAAGGCCATATGACTCCAGGTAAGTATCATTATTTTAATGAAGAAGTAGAAGGACTTCTTAAGAAATACAGCTGGTTATCTTGAGCATTATCCATGAGGTTTTCCTGTGGTTGTGATTTTCTCTTCAAGTGTGTATTTTGGAGAACAAAAACAGTATGTGTGAGGCTAAACTTCCAGACCGAGTGAGAGTAAGGAAAATCAGACTTAGCTCTGCATCATAGATTGCTCCATGTTCTGTTTTGGGGACTGTTCAGGTGTCTGTCAGTGCTTATGAGGCAAACCCTGCAATTACATGTGCTTACCTATGTAATCTAGATATGGATGAGTGTAGATTGCATTGTGCATATGCATGCAAATGGAATCCGTGGAATATTTTAGAATTTTCACCTTTCCTTTGTTTTGATTGAGCTTTCATTCAATGCATTTTTTCCATTCATTTTCTATTTCTCAAGGACCGTTAGTATATCTTGAAATGATTTTCTGTGCAATAGTCCTATGGATGCTAATTAGAAAATCATCAGCCTTTGTAGTCTTTTGGAATCTCTTAGGAAATTAGCATAATTGGCTATTTCTTGCATTCTGAAGTTTCATACACTTGATGAAGGACACGTTCATCTTGCATTGATCTTTCCTCAATTCCACATACCTGTTTTTTTGACCGAATGTGTGTTCAATAACTCTCAGTTGAAATAAATGTTATCTTCTAAATCTTTCAGAGTCGGTCCTTCAGTCTTTTGTTCTGTTAATACTGTGGAATTTTTCAAAACAAGAAACCTGTTTGTTCACCAGTCTCTTTCAGCCACCATCCCCTATGGGTCCCACCACAGGCTCAGCTCACTCAGTCCCTGTGAGAGTGTGCAGAATGATATTAGCTCAAGCTAAGAGCAGACTTTGGAATTAGACTTGTTGAATTTGGAGTCTGTTTCACCTGAGGATACAGGTCCTGCTCTTCGGGTGATGGCCTAGGATGTGTGGCTATAACTTTACTTTGATTTCCTTCCCTAATCACTCAGTTCTTTACTGGGGCCACCACTTGTTTAGGATCCATGAGAGCTGTGAATTGTGTAACACTGATGAATCACAGACCTGTACCCCTGAAATAAATACTACATTATATGTCAATTTAATGCTAATTTTTAAAAAAAAGTATCCAACCTTACAAAGTCAGGCCTTAATATCTTGCTTAAATTGTGCTCTCTCTCTTCCCAGGAGCTAAATCATACACAGATAACTCAAGACCACTGTCTGTGTTTTTCTTATGAATAGAGTTTGCATCCAAAGTGATTGTTTTCACTGTGCACTTGACCGAAGAAGGCATTTGATGCCACTTAGACAAACGACATTGTATCATGCTGATTAAATTTGGTCACCTCAGTTATCTGTTTTCCTTAGTCATTCAAACTAATTTTTTATTCATTTGTCTTATTAAAAAATAAGAATTTTTTATTTAATTTGTCTAATTTTTTATTCATTGATTCTCTTACCCTTCTGTGAGGACTACTTTGCCCCAGGCACAATTTCAAAAGAGATTCTAGCTTTGGACCTCTACATTGAATCTCTACCAAGAGCCAGTTCTATGCCTGGTCAGTCTCCCTCATCCCTTGATTTTCACCAATACCCAGTTTCTCACCAGCAGCCCAGTTATAGAAGTGCCAACTTATCTTATATCGAAGCCTACTCAAATTTAACAAAAGATCATCTCACTTTGGTCTTTATATATTCCTTTTAGTCTTGCCAAGCTCATCCTATTGTTTCTTTATATGGCAGTTAAGATTAAGAATTAAATTTTGTATCCTGAAAGGAAAGGTAAAATCATATAAGTTAATTAATTAGACACATATTTATTGTGTACCTACTATGTGTCAGACACGGTAGGATGTAGTGAATAAGGCAGATAAGACCTCTACTCTCAGGACGTTTATGACCTAGTAAGGGAAGCATCCATTTAATTAGGACAGTTGATCCCTCATTATTCCCAGATTCCATATTTGAAATTCATCTACTCACTAAAACATATTTGTAACTCCCCCCCCTCAGAGCAATACTCACAACATTTTCAGGGTCATTTGCAGACATACACAGAGCAGCAAAGAATTTGAGATGCCCAATCACCATGTTCCCAGCCAAGGTTAAGTAAGTCTTAATCGTCTTGTTTCAGCTTGCATACTGTAAAAAAGTATCCTTTTCATGGTGGATTTAGTGCTATTTTTTTGTTTTTTTATTGGTGAGTTTTCTGTTTAAAATATCCCTAAGGCTAAGTGCTAACATGCTGTCTTATGTTTCTAAGCACAAGAAGTCTGTGAAGTGCCTTAACATATTAGATAAGCTTCCTTCCATCATGATTATGGTGCCATTGACCCTGATTTCAGTGCTAATGAATCAACAACATACAGCAAATGAGGTATCTTTAAACAGAAGCACCATAAAACAAGGTTATGTATTGAGCAGTTGATGAAAATGTAATGACCAGAGACTTGCCGGAACCTAACCCCATAGTTCCCCTGGGAGCCACTCTCCTATATTTGCTAATTTAGTGTTCTTGATGACTCTATCGAACATAAGTGCTGTCAATGACCAGAATCAACTCTAATTTAGTGAAAATTCTTTAATTGTGTTATGATAGGTACAACAAATTAATGACACTCCATACTGTTAGAGTGTATATTAGTGACTTACCTTCATATAAATGGTTAGAAAAAGCTTCCCCAAGGAAATGGTATTTTAGCTGTGATATGAAAGAGATGCGGGGATTAGCTGAGTCAAGAGTGGGAAGAAGACTTCAGATAAAGGCAGTAGCACAGGCATGGGCTTGATTGAGGAAATACTGTGATTTATTTGGGAAATATAATAGGCTGCTGTAAGAGAATGATTGTGTGTATGGAGGTGGGGCAGTTCATACAGGACGTCCTTGGCTAGGTTAAAGATTTGAACTTTGAAAAAGGCTTCTAGTGCTATATATTTTCCTCTCAGGACTGCCTTTGCTGTGTCCCACAGATTTTGAACCATTGTGTTTTCATTATCATTTGTTTCCCTGATTTTTTTCAATTCTTCTTTAATTTCCTGGTTGACCCATTCATTCCTTAGAAGGATGCTGTTGAGTCTCCATGTATTTGGGTTCTTTCTAAATTTCCTCTTGTGATTGAGAAAGGTCTCAAATACACAACCTAACCCTATACCTAAAGGAGCTCAAGAAAGAATAACAAAGAAAGCCTAAATGCAGCAGGAGAAGAGGAATAATAAAGATCAAAGCAGAAATCAATGAAATAGAAACTAAAAAAACAATAGAACAAATCAACAAAACTAGGAGCTGGTTCTTTGAAAGAATTAATAAGATTGATAAACCCCTGGCCAGACTTATCAAAAAGAAAAGAGAAAGGACCCAAATAAATAAAATCATGAATGAAAGAGGAGAGATCACAACCAATACCAAAGAAATAAAAACAATTATAAGAACATATTATGAGCAACTCTATGCCCACAAATCTGACAATCTGGAAGAAATGGATGCTTTCCTAAAGACATATAAACTGCCAAAACTGAACCAGGAAGAAATTGAAAACCTGAATAGGCCCATAACCAGTAAGGAGATTGAAACAGTCATCAAAAATCTCCAAACAAACAAAAGCCCAGGGCCAGATGGCTTCCCAGGGGAATTCTACCAAACATTTAAAGAAGAATTAATTCCTATTCTCCTGAAACTGTTCCAAAAAATAGAAATGGAAGGAAAACTTCCAAACTCATTTTATGAGGCCAGCATCACCTTGATCCCCAAACCAGACAAGGATCCCATCAAAAAAGAGAATTACAGACTAATATCCTTGATGAACACAGATGCTAAAATTCTCACCAAAATACTAGCCAATAGGATCCAACAGTACATTAAAAGGAGTATTCACCACGACCAAGTGGGATTTATTCCAGGGCAGCAAGGTTGGTTCAACATCCGCAAATCAATCAATGTGATACAATACATTAACAAAAGAAAGAACAAGAACCATATGATACTCTCAATAGATGCTGAAAAAGCATTTGACAAAGTACAACATCCCTTCCTAATCAAAACTCTTCAAAGTGTAGGGATAGAGGGCGCATACCTCAATATCATCAAAGCCGTCTATGAAAAACCCACGGCAAGGATCATTCTCAATGGAGAAAAACTGAGAGCTTTTCCGCTAAGGTCAGGAACACGGCAGGATGTCCCTTATCACCACTGCTATTCAACATAGTACTAGAAGTCCTAGCCTCAGCAATCAGACAAGACAAAGAAATGAAAGGCATCCAAATCGGCAAAGAAGAAGTCAAACTCTCAGTCTTTGCCGATGATATGATACTATATGTGGAAAACCCAAAAGGCTCCACTCCAAAACTGCTAGAACTTGTACAGGAATTCAGTAAAGTGTCAGGATATAAATTCAGTGCACAGAAATCAGTTGCATTTTATTACACCAACAACAAGACAGAAGAAAGAGAAATTAAGGAGTTAATCCCATTTACAATTGCACCCCAAACCACAAGATACCTAGGAATAAGCCTAACCAAAGAGGCAAAGAATCTATACTCAGAAAACTATAAAATACTCATGAAAGAAATTGAGGAAGACACAATGAAATGGAAAAATGTTCAATGCTCATGGATTGGAAGAACAAATATTGTGAAAATGTCTATGCCACCTAAAGCTATCTACACATTTAATGCAATGCCTATCAAAATCCCATCCAATTTTTTCAAAGAAATGGAACAAATAATCCTAAAATTTATATGGAACCAGAAAAGACCTTGAATAGCCATAGGAATATTGAAAAAGAAAGCCAAAGTTGGTGGCATCACAATTCCAGACTTCAAGCTGTTATCATCAAGACAGTATGGTACTGGACCAAAAACAGATACATAGATCAACGGAACAGAATAGAGAGCCCAGAAATAGACCCTCAACTCTATGGTCAACTAATCTTCGACAAAGCAGGAAAGAATATCCAATGGAAAAAAGACAGCCTCTTCAACAACTGGTGTTGGGAAAATTGGACAGCCACATGCAGAAAAATGAAATTGGACCATTTCCTTATACCACACACGAAAATAGACTCAAAGTGGATGAAGGACCTCAATGTGAGAAAGGAATCCATCGAAATCCTTGAGGAGAACACAGGCAGCAACCTCTTCGACCTCAACCACAGCAACTTCTTCCTAGGAACAATGCCAAAGGCAAGGGAAGCAAGGGAAAAAAATGAACTATTGGGACTTCATCAAGATCAAAAGCTTTTGTACAGCAAAGGAAATAGTTACCAAAACCAAAAGACAACTGACAGAATTGGAGAAGATATTTGCAAATGACATATCAGATAAAGGGCTAGTATCCAAAATCTATAAAGAGCTTAGCAAACTCAACACCCAAAGAACAAATAATCCAATCAAGAAATGGGCAGAGGACATGAACAGACATTTCTGCAAAGAAGACATCCAGATGGCCAACAGACACATGAAAAAGTGCTCCACATCACTGGGCATCAGGGAAATACAAATCAAAACCACAATGAGATACCACCTCACACCAGTCAGAATGGCTAAAATGAACAAGTCAGGAAATGACAGATGCTGGCAAGGATGTGGAGAAAGGGGAACCCTCCTACACTGTTGGTGGGAATGCAAGCTGGTGTAACCACTCTGGAAAACAGCATGGAGGTTCCTCAAAACATTGAAAATAGAGCTACCTTATGACCCAGCAATTGCATTACTGGGTATCTACCCTAAAGATACAAACGTAGTGATCCGAAGGGGCACGTGCACCCGAATGTTTATAGAAACAATGTCCACAAAAGCCAAGTTATGGAAAGAATCTAGATGTCCATCAACAGATGAATGGATACAGAAGAGGTGGTATATATATATATACAATGGAATACTATGCAGCCATCAAAAGAAATGAAATCTTGCCATTTGTGGTGATGTGGATGGAACTAGAGGATATTATGCTTAGCGAAGTAAGTCAATCAGAGAAAGACAACTATCATTTGATCTCCCTGATATGAGGAAGTGGAGATGCAATTGGGGGGGGAGTTCAGGGGATAGGAAAAGAATAAATGAAACAAGATGGGATCGGGAGGGAGACAAACCAAAAGAGACTCTTAATGTCATAAAACAAACTGAGGGGGGTGGGAAGTAGGGGTGTTGGGAGAGGGTGGTGGGGTTATATTATATGTTTATTAAAAAATAAAAATTAAAAAAAAAAAGATTTTAACTTTACTTAACAGCAGTGGAAAGGCACAGACAGGTTTTAATGGGTGGGCTG
Source organism: Taxidea taxus jeffersonii (assembly GCA_003697995.1). NCBI lineage: Eukaryota > Metazoa > Chordata > Mammalia > Carnivora > Mustelidae > Taxidea > Taxidea taxus. Next base: position 12,741 of record RCUC01126388.1, read on the forward strand.
ATCTTTCTTTCCATTCTAGAAAGGAAGGAGTAAAGATAGCCAACCTAGAAATGGAGTGACCATTGGAAGTCTGTTTCAGGATTCCAGACAGGGGATGATGATGGTTTAGACTAAGTTGTGACAGTGAATATAGAGAAAAGGAAATAGATCCATAAGGTTAGAGGTAACAACAGCAACATTCAGTGATTGAAGAAAGGTAGAGGTTGAGGGTCAAGGAGGGTAATCATAGTAGGAGCATCTGGGTAGATGATGATATCATTTATGAAAAGGGGAACTCTGGAGGAAGGATACAATTACAGAGAATATAGTACATTTTGTTCCTAAAAATGGCTGCAAAAATATCTCCCATCTGGCTTGCTTTTCTGTAGTGTGACTGTACTCTTCTTCCAATAAGAGGTGGGATTTATTTTTCCTCCCCTTGACTCTGGGCTGGTACCATGACCTGCTCTGTCCTGATAGAATACAGTGAAAGTGAAGTGATGCTGTACAGCTTTTGAGACTGGACCTTCAAATAGCTGTAGCCTCAGCCTTTGTCTCTTGGAGTGCTCGTTCTTGGAATCCAGTTGCCATTTGCGAGGAAGCCCAAGCAGCTACCTGGAAAAGCTCATGAGGTGGAGAACTGTACTGTGGCTCATCACCTCAGCTGACTTCCCACCAGTAGCCAGTATCAACCACCAACCATGTATATTTTAGAACTTTTAGTCCTCCTAAAAAACACCCTATTTGCCCCACAGGGAGGGGTAGAACCATCCAGAATCATGAAAAAACATACTTTTCTGTTTTAAACCATTAAGTTTGAAGTGATTCATTATATAGCAAAAGATACCTTAAACAGAGGTAGGTAGGAACAAATTTATCAACAGCTTCATGAAATGCTATGAAACATTCAGGTGAAGATGTCTGTCAGGGAGTTGGTTATAAAGTCTAGAGCTGAGAATTAAGATCTGGCTTGAGTTGCTAGCATATAGATGGTGTTTTTAGTCATGGAAGTTGATCAAACAAACAAAAAAATACTGAGAAGGTAGACGGGAAAAGAAAGCAAACTAGAAATAGGACTAGGCTTTGAAGAATTTGAATATTTAATGATTGTGTATCAAGAAGGTGCCCTCAATGGAGATTAAGAAGGAGCAGCCAGAAGGGTTTTCTTGGCATCACAGAAATCAAGAGAAGAGAGTGAGTGCTCAGTAGTGGCATCAAAAGCTACTAAGTTACATAAGATGTATTCATAAATTATCCTTTGCTGATTGCCATCATTGCTTGATTGCCATCAAGGTGGTCCTTGATGGGTTATTTATGTAATTTTCCAGAGAATTTACTTCTTTACTGCTGATAATGTTTTTGTTTTAAGCATTTTAAGTATAAGAGCTGACTTTGCACCCTTAAGTGTGTGCAAGGCACTGTATTGGATTCTTCACATATATTATGTCATCTCTAATTTAACCATTATATCAACCAAATTTATTTTTGAAACAATTAAGGCTTAAGGAGATTACATTTTTCAGCTGGTAGGTGGCTACATGGCCTCCCTTCCCATCTCCATCCCCCGCTGCCCTCTAATTTGTTCCTCCAAGCCTCTTAAAGGAAAGAAAGCTACATATGCAAGCTTGATACAATTGTGTCCATAAGGAGTAGAAAAGTAGCTGTTACTAAGTATTATTTTAGATGTAATAATTGTCATTTTCATAGGAGGTTTTTTAGAGTCCTATCTTTTAGAAGTACAAAGTGGAATATTCATAGATGAATTTTTACATCTTGTGGTTGCTTCAAAATAATCTGGTTGAGAGGGGAAGTAGATAGGGTATTGATGAAATTAGATTAGCCATGAGTTGATATTTGTCCAGGCTGTGTGATGGGTAGAGTGAGCCATTATACCGTTCTCTCTACTTTTCTATAATTTGAAATTTTTTATAATATAAAGTTAAAAAAATAAGTCTCAATGAGGCCCTGAGTGCCTCCCAATGAATAAAAGCACATGGGCTTTGTAATAGCTATTTTGGTACTTAGAGGTTTATTTCTAGTATTTTTTTCTCTTGTACTGTGGATAGATAGAAGTGCTAGATAAATAACACTGGACATAGGAGGAACTATTTATTAAGTAGTCTATAAAATCTGTAAAGAAATGAACCTCAAATTTCAATTTACCAAATAATCATTAAGTGTGGAATTCATCATCACTCTATAAGCTTAGTAGTATTTTAGAGATGACAATTAATTAGCTGGATGGTTTTGCAAAATGCATGCTTCTTTTAATTGCTATGGCCCATTTTCCTTGTTTAATACAAAATTTGAATCTCTTAAATGCATCAGAAATCTTTCTGGATTTGCAGTTGCATGGTTCCACAGACATTTCCCCCTGGAGACATGGTAATTTTGCAACTTTTAAATATTCAACACAACTCTAATTAGAAATAGTTCTCTTTCAAAAGCGATAGCCAGACTCTTGGCACAAACCACCCCTTGTTATATGAGTAAGGATGACAGGACAATGACTGATGATATGTGTTAGATTCCCTCGTTTCTCTTAATTAGGATTTTCTCTGCATTATCATGCTTTGTAACTAATCAGCTTCTTCCTGACAATGGTTAATGTGATCAGGAATGGTTTTAACTTTGTATTTCATCTGGAAAAACAGCCAATCTGTCTGGTAGCCCAAAGGAACAGAGGAAGAAACCTCCCCAACTCCTTCACTTTTTCTGTTCTACTTGGGTTAATCAGGATATGAAGAGGGATAAGGGGAAAGGGAGCAAGTTTTGTGCTCTTAGAAATGGAGGAATAGATGCAGAGGGAAGAAGGATGCAGCATTGGGATAGAAGGCAATGAGAAGGTTAGAGAAGGTCACCATATGGAGTCATAAATCAGCAGCTACCCTGGCAACAAAGCTGACCCTGGACATCTGGTTGGTGACTCACTAGTTATTTATTGAGCACCTGCTGTGAGCACAACCCTGCCTCAGCCACTGTGGGGGAATACAAAAGACTCCAGAGACCTTTTTTCTGCGTTCAATTCTGGTTGGAGGCAGGCCATCTACAATTCAATAACCTCCTTGAAGACAGAGGCTCAGTCTCTTTGGTTCAATCCTATATCCCGTCGTCTGGTACCAGGTATAGCTTGCAGTTGTTACCTTTGATAAATGATTTGCTAACTAAGAAAAGGGTGGATGAATGAATGGTTATGGGGCCACTAACAAAGTGCCAAAATAGCCCACTTTAAACTAAATGTGTAAAGGCTGATGGTGTGGTCACAGAATATAGAAAGAATGAGAGAAGAGTAGGTTTCTACAAGACAGTCAGATTTCTGGAAAACCTACTCTAGATCTTGTCCCCCACCTCCTCCCCACATTCAAACATGGGGTAAATTAAGATGAAGACTGTGAAGGTTGAACTGCCTAGGCCCCACTCATGGGATATTTGAGACAGCAGAATTCCTGGCACCCAGCTCTCAGATAGGTGAGAGAGTGTCTGGCAGTTATAAGAATGTGAGATAGTCCCGGCTCCTCACAGATTGCACAGACACTGATGGATCTGCCACTTGGAAGACTTGTGAGAGGACACCATGTCACTTGACCAGAGTCCTAGGTGAGCCTGATGCAGGATGCAGGTGGATTTTATCATGACTTCTTGGGGGTTTGTGTTGTGGCCAGTCCTGTGTCTTTCAAAGTGTAAGAAGACAGTGTTCTGGAGGTTAGTCATTGTGGTGTCCTGGAAAAAAGAGCCTTGTGTACATGACTTGAGAGGGTGAGACATGGCAGCTTTACTGCATTACTCTGGAAGACTCAAAAAAGATACCAGTCTTATGCTTTGCCTTCAACCCATAGATTGCTCACCATCACCAAAGTAAGGACTTAGGATTGGTTGGAAAAATCTAAATTTTATTTCTAGTTCCTTCTCTTTATTTAGCAGAATACTAGACTTAAAGAAAATATTTAGGTAATTCTATGGTGTTGCTTTATCAGAAGTTCATATCATATTTGTCTTTCAAAGTAGTGACATATAAAGAAAATAATTCAACTAGAAAATTTATGAAGAATACTCTTTTCTACCACCCTCCCCACACAGACTTTTGAGAACTTCTTTTCTCTTCTTCCAGTGAATATGTGAATGTTTTGTTAAATGGAACACATTAATTGCTACCACATGGCTAAACCCCTGCTTAGGACAGAATGTCATTGTTACGGACTGAATTATGTCCCTCCAAATTCATATGTTGAAGCCCTAATGCCCAATGTGACTATATTTGGAAATAGAGCTTTTATGGAGATAATTAGGGTAAATGATATTATAGTGGTAAGAACTTAATTCAATAGGACTGGTGTCCTTCTAGGAAGAGGAGGAGATACTAGGCATACACACACCCAGAGGAAAGACCATGCGAAGACAAACCGAGAGGGCAGCCATATGTAATCAAGGGAGAAACATTTCACCAGAAACCAGTCCTACTGGTAACTTGATCTTGGGCTTTTAGCCTCCAAAACTGAGGAAATACATTTCTGTTGTTTAAACCACCCAGTCTGTGGTATTCTATTACAGTAGCCCTAGTAGACTAATATAATCCTCTAAAAGTAAATAAATAAAACTTGGCTTTTCTTATCAATGAAATTAAGTTCAGTTGAGGAGGAAAGACTGATGTGGGTAAAATAGAGAAGATACACTGCCATGTTGAAGAATGCTGACAATAATGTAATAAAAATAATAGCCATATTTTAATGGTCAACTTGCTACGTGATCATTAAACTTATTGTATGACAATGTCAACTTTATGTTAAACCCTTGTTACAGGTTGAATTATGCCCCCCCCCCAAAAGATATGTTGAAGTCCTAACCCCAGTACCTCAGAACATGACTGTATTTGTCTTACAGAGGTAATCAAGTTAAAATGAAGTTAAAATTAGGAAGGGCTCTAATTTTCTGTGATTAATGTCCTTATGGAAAGGGGAAATTTGGATATAGAGACAAATGCACAGAGGGAAGATGATGTGAAGACAGACAGGGAGAAGGAGTCATGTAACTGGAGTGCTGCATCTGCAGGTCCAAGAATACCAAGGATTGCTACCACGTACCCCAAGCAGAAAGAGGCAAGGAAGAATTCTTTGTTAAAACCAGCAGAAAAGGCACAATCCTGCTGATACATGGATTTTAGAGTTCTAGCCTCCAGAACCGTGAGACAATAAATTGCTGCATTTTTCTGGCAGCTTGTTCTCAAAGCTCTCAGAAACCAACACAACCCTGTTCTCAGAGCTAGATAAAGGGTGGTTTACCAGAGCAACTTCTCAATTACTAAACCACAAGAGGTTCTAAACTGTCCCTAGGATGATCTAGAAATTAGAGTGCCAGTCATTATAGCTTTCCTCAGATGGGGTGAAGTGTTCCTGCTGAAGTAGTGAAGTGTCGCTACTGGAGAGAAAATAATAATCTAAAACATCACTTGCCATCACCCAACTAATGCTGGTGAGTATTTTTGTGATGCACTTTCTATACAGTGCCTTTCTATAAGGCAGATACTGTTATTATCTCATTTTACAGCTCAGGAAAGGAGGGTCAGAGCAATTAAATGATTTGCTTGACTTGCCTGTGGTCACACAGTTAGTAAATTGTAGGCTGGCGTTAGAACTAAGGTTTCCTAGAGCTAGGTACGCAAAGGTGATAGAATTTGGATAAATAAAGAAGAGAATAGGAAGTACTTTTGAGCTGGGAGGCTAAACATAGCTATTTCCACTAGAGATGTTTCTAGGCATACATAAAAGAAAGAGTGGGAGATGTAACTGGGGAATGAAGAGCATAACATAATAGGATTAGGATGGGCAAAAGATCAAGGTTACATTTAAGGCCAATTTTCCCCATCCTTAGGATTTCCTGCTTCTAAGAATAGATTAAGAATAGATGAGCAGACTGTAGAACTTGACCTAAATCCATTTGGCATGTGTGATATAATGATTTATAAGAAATATATGCTGGTCATTTGAAGATATATTTGGTTTCTGAAAATGCTTCAGAATCCTACAAGTGAAATAGGTATCTAGTTATTAGTGAAGGTGACTTTTGGAGCCTACCCAAGGGAGGGGACTTGTTGCCAGGAGGATTATCCATGTGATTAAGAGTTTCAGACTTTCAGTCCCACAATCTTCCCACCCTCTGGGGTGTATAGAGGAGGTGGAGATTAAATCAACCAATGGCCAATGACTTAGTCAGTCATGACTATGTAATGAAGCCTCCAAAAGAAACACAAGAGGATAACTTTCTGGGCCTTTTTTCTGGAGAGCTTCTACATGTAGGGAAACAGAATATCCCCACGTACCACTGAGCTTGGGCCCAAGCTCCAGTGGGACAGGAGCTTCTTTGTTCAGGACCTCTACCCATGTTTCTTTTCATCTGCCTGTGTATTTGTACTCTTTATCATATCCTTTAATAAACTAATACATGTAAGTGTTTACCTGAGTTCTGTGAGCTGCTCTATCTGCTCCACCTAAGGAGGACGTCAATAGAACCCCCAATCTGTAGCCAGAGGTTAGAAGCCTGGGCCTTGTGACCAGTGTCTGAAGTGGGGGAGGGACAGTCTTGTAGTACAGAAACCTTAACCTGTAGAATCTGATGCTGCTTCTGGGTAGATAGTGTCAAAACTGAGTTGAGCTGAATTGAATTCTTGGTTACTCTGCTGGTATCTAAGAATTGCTTGGTTGTATTTGTGGGAGCCCCCCCCCCACAACACACATGCACACAGACACACACACATTGAAATTGGTCTCAGAGAACCAAAAGAGCATACTCTGCCCAGCATGAAATTCTGTGTCTTCTTCTTGCTGTTCTATATCCTTACCTCTTCAGATTCTATGTGGTGTGGAGGACTATGTAGGTCATTGACTATATCAATCACATAGAAAATCCATTTGTCCCTTCTGAGATTTACATTGGGGAATCTATGCAAATAATGGGCATTTTCTCCAGAGCTATTTTGTATTTTTCAAATAAGTAGTAGTAAGATCCGTTATCTTTTAATTTTCCATTCCTTAAGCACTGTGCTATAGTAAATCATCATTATCATCATATAAAATGGTAAAACAAAATAATAACAGCAAACAATGCAGACATTCCAATGGGAAGACCATGCTGCTTCACTGAAATTCTGAATTATGGAATGGTTAACAAGAAATGTAGCTTCATAGCAGAATTCTGCAGCTAAAATATAAGAATTTACTTAATAAGTAAAAGTATCTTGTTATTAATAAGGCAGAGTGAAGGCATACTATTGTATAGAAAATGTTCTCCTTTATGACTGGAAGATCTGGTTTTGGTTCTTCTACTCTGTGGCTTTTTTTTTTTTTTTAAAGATTTTATTTATTTATTTGACAGAAAGATCACAAGTAGGCAGAGAGGCAGGCAGAGAGAGAGGGGAAAGCAGGCTCCCTGCTGAGCAGAGAGCCTGATGTGGGGCTCGATCCCAGGACCCTGAGATCATGACCTGAGCCGAAGGCAGAGGCTTAACCCACTGAGCCACCCAGGCGCCCCTACTCTGTGGCTTTGAGAGGGTCTTCACCTCCCAGAGACTCATGGTTCTCATCTATAAAATAAGGAAATTTCATTAAAAATCATAAATTCATCTCAAGGTCTAAGTCTGGCCTCATCATGGGTAGAACTCAGTGCTTCTCGAGTAATTCCAAGTGTCCTTTTGAACTTTGTTAACATGGGGAAGATTGTTTCTAAGCATTACATTCTGGCTTATAATACCCTGTCTTGCTTCAATTTGAATTACAATAATTGCAAATCAGTGATGTCTAAATGAGGAAGGTATAGCATTTATATGGCCTGTGTGGTTACACTAACATGATCTTTCTCTAATCAGTAACTTCTTGTGCCATATTGAGAATTTATTGCTTGGCAAATGTTTATGTATCTTAGGTTCTGAATCTAGCTATTTACAGTTGTATCAATATATGAGCAATAGCCAATTGGTTGTATTATTACTTCATATATAGAATACGTATTAAAGCCACTGTAATCTCCTGGATTTCACATATTATTTATATGGAATTTCTGTGGTATAGCATTTAAATATAAAACACATAATGATATAAGTAATAATTTTTAAAGGAAAATAGTAGTATTTCTCTCCTTTAATATCCACCCAGGAAGGAAGTTCTATCCCCTTACTTTTTCTCCTCATTATCCCTCACCATGTTAGGTGGAATAAATAATCTGATTGATCAAAACTGGGGGCATTCACTGAGCCACATTTCCTAGGGGATGGGATGACTGAATTAAAAAAGCAGCACCAGACCCTCTATTGCTTTTTTGTGTGCTGCATTTTGCTGCTGCTGATGTTTGGGGAAAGCTATTTTCTTCTATTCATCTGACTGAGTGAGAGAACTCATCTCTTCCACAGATCCACCTATCCTCATATGGGTTGACCCCAAGATTCAGGTTTCTGAAGGAAATAAGAGTTATCCATTGAACTCAAAGCTACATTCTCCAAAACCATTTGCCATCTCACCCCCTTATTTGAAGGTCATTGGATACTTGCCCTGCCATGAGTAAAGCTAATGTGTTGTGTCAGTTTCTTGCATCCATTGGTTAGGACCCTGGTATGGAGGAGGGGTGAATCTTGGTCCTCTTCCAACTTCCAGTATTGTGCATTGGTGTTATAGACAAGAGCTTGCAAATTCCTGCTTCTTCATCTGATTTGATCTGCCTCTTTTTTTTTTTTAAGATTTTTTTTTGTTTATTTATTTGACAGAAAGAGAGATCACAAGTAGGTGGAAAGGCAGGCAGAGAGAGAGAGAGGAGGAAACAGGCTCCCCGCTGAGCAGGGAGCCTGATGCGGGGCTCGATCCCAGGACCATGGGATTATGAACTGAGCCGAAGGCAGAGGCTTTAACCCACTGAGCCACTCAGGGACCCCTTGATCTGCCTCTTGACACAGCCTCTTTATCCTGGTTTTTAAGACATGTCTCTGTGTGTATATACATATGCATATATATTTTAAAGTTACCCCATTTTAACTAGCATAGCTGTTACTTTTATGTGTTATTATAAAACAGTGTTTCAGCTGTCAGCATACTATTCTCCTTCCATATGTTTCCCCTGTTGTCTTCTAACACTGCCTTTCCCATGGCCCTTAGGAAGCACAGGGAGTCTACAGCTTGCCCAGAGGACTGCCTCTGGGTCATGGTGCAATTCTGAACAGCTCTGTCTTCTCACTTAGTGCTTCTCAGTGCAGCTTTGCTGAGTCAGTAAGATGCACCCATATCTGCATGGGAGCCTTTGGGCATGAAGCCTAGTTCTTAAACCTTGGTCTTATAATCCAAAACTGAATTTCTGTTGCTGCCAGCTTATTGTAGCAGATCAGAAGGTAGACAGTATTTTGATATTTTATACCTTCTTTTTTTTTTTTTTTGACATTTTATATCTTCTAAGAGTGAAAACTATCATGTTCCTTTGGGCTCATAAAAACCCCTTGCATTTGTAGAGTGCTTTATGGTTCCCAAGATGTTTTTATATTATTATCTCCACTGAGGCTTACAACATTAAATACTTGCTCAGTACCTACTATCTGTAGACCAATTAGAATGGTGACAAATCAGCCATTCAGCAGGCATTGTTTGAGCACTGACTGTATGCTGGGCATTAAGGATTTGAAGGTGATTTTATTATTGTTATGATTGTTGTCGTTATCTATTCTTTATTTGCTACTTTATTTATTTATTATTTAGTTCCAATTTATAGATGAAGATGTGGCTGAGAAAAATTAAGTAAATTATCTTCAGTCATTCAGATAGTAAACAATGGAGTCAAAATCTCAAACCCTGTTTTTTTCATTCCAGCTTTAGTAGTAGTCCTTTTGTGTATGATTTTGACTTGTCCCTCTGTGGGTTCTTCTAACTCACCACTTCTCTCTGAGAGATTTCTCTTTTTCTCAAAGGCAAACAGAATAAGCAATTCTTTACTGAGTATCTGATAGCCTTAGGCATAAATAATAAACACTATGTTAGTGTCAGAAATGAGAAGAAATGTCTTGGAAAAAATATAGATTTAGAGAATCAGAGCAAAAAGTTGTAAAAAAAAACAGGAAAGAAGACTTTAAGGAGAAATCAGGTATTAGAATGATCTAATAGATCATTCTAATGATCTATTAGAATGATATCTAATGATCTATTAGAATGGGGGGACGGCTGGGTGGCTCAGTTGGTTAAGTGGCTGCCTTCGGCTCAGGACATGATCCCAGCGTCCTGGGATCGAGTCCCACATCGGGCTCCTTGCTCAGCAGGCAGCCTGCTTCTCTCTCTGCCTTTGCCTGCCACTCTGTCTGCCTGTGCTCGTTCGCTCTCTCTCCCTCTCTTTCTGACAAATCAATAAATAAAATCTTTAAAAAAAAAGATTATAGAATGATCTTTTTTTGTACTTTCCACACTGATGTGTAGATTGTAAATATTTTTCTGCACTGGCAACTGTACTCTTTGGACATCATTTAAAAAATGTATAGTTTCCATCATAATATAGGTTTTAACTTACAGAAATGTTAAATAGCAGCTAGGAAATTATTTTGAGTCAATAGAAAGAAAGTTAACTGGAAAACTATGGAGAATATGAACTAAACTCCAAAATAAAATGAGGTATAAAATAAATATCTTAAAAATTATGTTGCCTATGTACCAGTAATAATATGTTAGACAATTTGTTAACATAGGTGATGATATTCAAAATAACATGACAGATACTAAAGACCCAGGAATCAACTTAGAAAATAACATATTGCTTCTAGGGAAAAAACAAAAAACTTAACCAAGGGCTCAAATACTGAGCTTTAACACATGGACAGATAAGTGACTATTACAAATACTTCAACGTTTCATGAAGAAATACACATGTTAAAGGAGGGGCTCCAAGATGGTGGGGTAGCAAGATCTAAAACTCACCTCATCCCATGGACACACAAATCTATAGCTACATAAGGATCATTTCCCTCTGAACTTGATCTGAAAACGAGAGGAACTATTTTCCTCAATAAGGAATGAAAGGACCACATCAAGAAGGTAGGATAGACAGAGACACAGCCTTGCAAAAAACCCACCCCTGGTGCTGTGACACACAATAGGGAGAGATCTTACCAGCCAAATGCTTCTTCCAGAAGAGTAAAGGGTTGGTGCTCCACACTGAGCACCAACCCTTAGAATCTGTATAGGACATCTGGCTTGGAAAACCAATGGGGCTGATGTCTGGGGTCCCAAAATGTTGTAGGAACCTGTGATTCCCCTCTTGGCTGGCTCATGAACAATCTTGCTAACCCTTAGAGCAAGTGAAAAAAAAAAAAAAACAGTTTAAAAAGTACTTAGACTATATGTGGGGGAGATTTATTGGCTGATCTGGGAGCATTGACTACAGGGGCGGAGGATAGCTGAGACACTCCCTAGAAATGGAGGTGCTGGTGGAAGTCATTGTTGCACTCTCCACATAGCCTGCCAACACAGGTGGGTAAGCTTAAGGTGGTACCTTCCCACCACCTTGCTGTTTCAGGCAGGAGTGAATGGTCCTGGCATTTGCTGAGACCTAAGTGTACGGGTGGTTGCAATGCTTCCCTGTTCCCTTAACGGGATGGGCAAGTGAAAATGGTCATGGAGTTCTCTTGCTCCCTAATTCAAGTCTGCAAGCATGGGCACTTCTGATACTCCCTTGCCCCCTGGCTAAGGCTGGTGAGTGCTTGCAATGGCAGCCTTCTCCCACTACTGGCTTAAAGCCAGCACACAAACAGATAAGGGCTCTTCCTGCTCTGTTGCTGAAGATTTTGGACAGGCACAATCAAGACATTTTCCTGCTGCCTTTCTGAAGCCAACAAGTGTGCCTTGTCCCCAGTACTCTCCAGCTGTCTTTCTAAAGCCAGTGGGCACATGCAACCCACACAAGGGACACCCCTTGATTGCCTGGTTGTGGTGGCCAAGAGGCTGGCTTTCCAGAGCTCCAAGGGACTATAACAATTGGAAAGATACTTCTTGGCAGGCTACCACCCCCATGGCACTACACAGACAGCAGGCTGAAACACACCTCAGTCTTCCTGTGAAAAAGGCTTATTTACTTAGCCTGGAACTTTAGCTTAAGGAACAGGCTTCAGATTTCCCACACATCTACAGGGTAGGAAAATGCTCCCAGAGAATGTAAGCAGGGAGACACCATCCTTGTACAACCCTTTGGCCTTACTACAGCTCAATAAGACTTCCCACAAAGTAATTTATATACTCATCTGGAACCCCAGTTTTTGCAACTGCCACCCAAGGGGACACCTCCAGATTTCCTGGTCTGGAGACCAGTACGGATTACAATTGTGGTTCCATAGGACTGTATATATTTGCATACTTTATTTTTTATTTTATTATTTTGTTATTTTTTCATTATTATAAGTGTACCCTTTAATCCTCATCACCTACTCTCTGATAACCATCAGTTTGTTCTCTATAGTTAACAGTCTGTTTCTTGGTCTGTCTCCCTCTCTTCTCTCTGCTCATTTGTTTTGTTTCTTAAATTCCACATATGAGTGAGATCATATAGTATTTATGTCTTTTTCTGACTGATTTATATCACTTAGCATTATACTCTCTAGTTCTATCCACACTGCAAATGGCAAGATTTCATTCTTTTTTATGGCTGAATAATATTCCACTGTACATATATATGTGTGTGTGTTTGTACATATATATGTGTTTGTACATATATGTGTATTCCACTGTGTGTGTATACACACACATACACACACACATATGTATCTCATCTTCTTTGTCCTTTCATCTCTCCATGGACACTTGGCCTGCTTCCATAATTTGGCTATTGTAAATGATACTGCTGTAAACATAGGGATGCATGCATCCCTTTGAATTAGCATTTTTGCTTTTGGGATAAATACCCACTAGTATAATTAGTGGATCATAGGGTAGTACTATTTTTAATTTTTTGAAGAACCTCTGTACTGTTTTCTAGGGTGGCTGCATTAGTTTGCATTACCAATAACTGTGCATGAGGGTTCCTTTTTGTCCACATCCTTCTCAACATTGCTGTTTCTTATGTTTTTTATTTTAGCCATTCTGACAGGTATGAGGTGATATCTCATTGTAGTTTTGATTTGATTTTCCTGATAATGAGTGACGTTGAGTATCTTTTCATGTGTCTGTTGGGCATCTCCATGTCTTCCTTGGAGAAATGTCTGTATATTTTCACCCTTTAAAAACTGCTGCCTGAGAGTCTGGCTTCTAGTCATCCTGAAAGTAGGTGCTAAATGAGGTTCCTCCTCTTGTATTACTAACAGGCTTTGCCCCCAATAATAGGGACATATTAAGAATAAATCATGTGATTTGAGATGATCACAAAGGTTCAAGAGACAAGCAAGAGCTAGAGCAATGTTGAATGAGAATGATCAACACCTACACAAGGCCACTCCTTTAAGACTGAGAGAGGTAGCTTTCACTTAATACATAGAAACAAAGACAGAGAGCCAAGCAAGGTGAGAAGACAGAGAATTTGTTCCAAGTGAAAAAACAAAACAAAACTTCAGAAAATACCTTAATGATATGGAGATAAGTAATCTACCTGGTAAAGTGATAAAGGTAATGGTCATAAAGATGCTCACCAAACTCACGAAGAGAATAAATGAACACAGTAGGAACTTCAATGAAAAGAAAGGAGACATGAGAAAAATACCAAACAGAAGTCACAGAGCTGAAGAATAAAATGACTGAACTGGAAAATACACTACAGGGGTTCCATTGGATAAAGCAGAACAGAGCTGGAGGATAAAGAGGTGGAATTCACTCAGAGCAGCAAAAAGGGGAAAAAAAAAGAATTTTTTAAAGATGAAGATAGCTTAAGGAAGCTCTGGAACAATATCAAGCAGAATAACATTTATAGAGGTCTCAGAGGATGAGAGGGAGAGAAAGAAAAGGTTTGAAAACTTATTTGAAGAAAGAAAACTTACTTGAAGAAATAATGGCTAGAACACTTTGTAGCCCAGGGAAGGAAACAGACATCCAAATCCAAGAAGCCTAGAGAGTTCCAAATAAGAGGAACCTGAAGACAGCTATACCAAGATACCTTATAATTAAAACTTCAAAAGCTAAAGATAAAGAATCTTAAAAACAGCAAGAGGAAAACAAATTGTTTTATGCAAAAGAAACCTCATATGGTTATCAGCAGATTTCTCAGCAGAAACTTTGCAAACCAGAAAGGAGTAATAAAACATATCCAAAGTGCCGAAAGGGAAAAAAGAAAAAAACTGCCAACCAAGGATACTCTATCTGGCAAGGTTATCATTCAGATTTGATGGAGTAATGAAAGTTTTCCAAACAAGGAAAAGTTAAAGGTTTATCACTATTAAACCAGTCTGACAAGAAATATTAAGGGGACTTTAAGCTGAAAAGAAATGGCATTAATAACAAGAAAACATATGAATGTTACTGGAAAAAGATAATATATAGTAAAAGTAGTGTATTAATCACTTTTCAAGCTATTAAGGTTAAAAGACAAAAGTAGTAACATTAACTAAAACTACAATAATTAGTTAAGGGATACGTAAAATAAAGAGAAGTAAAAAGTAACATCAAAAGCATAAAATTTATGGAGGGAGTAAAATTGTAGAGTTTTGGAATGTGTTCAAGTCTGAGTTGCTATCAACCTAAAATAGACTGTTACAGATGATGTATGTGATCATATAGTATGATATATGTGAGCATCGTGGTCCCCACAAAGCAGCAACTTACAGTAAAAACACAAAGGAAAATGAGAAAGGAGTCTAAACATAACACTAAAGAAAGCCATCAAACCACAAGAGAAGAGAGAAACAGAAGAAAGAAACAGAGAAAAATAAGTCTGGCAATAAAGCAAGAAAATTTTGAGCAAGAAGAATAATGAAGGGGAAAGTTGCCTCCCTGGATATAAAAATATAATAGAAGGCACTTCAAATCAAAATATCACGTTAATGTTTTAACATAGGGCAGATAACAAAGAAGCAATAGAAATAGAAAAATAATTTTAAAAAGTTATAAGGAAGAAATACAAATGGAAAACAAATGTGTTAAGGGCTCAAACTTCTAATAATAAATAATCTAACTTAGACATCAAAATATACTATTTTTCATCTATTAAGGGGAGAATTTTGGCAGAAATTTTAAAATGATGAATTTTGGTGTTAGTATATTCACATGTGATCACAGAAATAGTGATAGGTTGGGCGCCTGGGTGGCTCAGTGGGTTAAAGCTGAGGATCGTGGGATCAAGCCCCGGATCGGGCTCTCTGCTCTGCGGGCAGCCTGCTTCCTCCTCTCTCTCTCTCTCTGCCTCTCTGCCTCCTTGTGATTTCTGTCTGTCGGATAAATAAATAAAATCTTAAAAAAAAAAAAGAAATAGTGATAGGAAATATGGGTGGAGAAACAAAGTAAGTTATTATACTCCTTTACTCTTAGACAAGAAGAAGTATGAGTTAACATGTTAGTACTGGAGGGAATCCAGGAACAATCAAAAGTCTAAAAAATATTCATGACCTCTGACATCATTTGACTTCCAGAAATACAATAGAGATGCATGAAAACAATTATTTATAGATATATTTATTGCATTGTTTTTTTTTTTTTTTTACATTTTCAAATGATGTTTATTTAAGGCATTGTCACCAGATCCATAGATCACTATTGTTAAAAAGAGAGAGAGAGAGACCTGGAGAAATGGAACATTTTAATACAACTAAGTAGACTTGTTTTTTTTTAAGATTTATTTATTTACTTGAGGGGGAGAGAGAGAGAGAGAGCATACATGAGCTGGGGGAGTGGAAGAGAAAGAGGGAGAGAGAGAATCTCAAGCAGACCCCCACCGAGCATGGACCCTGACCTAGGGCTGGATCCTAGAACCCTGAGATCATGACTTGAACCGAAATCAAGAGTTGGATTTTTAACCAACTGAGCCACTCATGTGTCCCATATTATTACTTATTTTTAACAAAAATCAGAAACCCCCCTAATGGTTAATGGGGGGGAACAAAATATAATGTAGGTGAGAACAAAACAGGACCTACAATCATATATATGGATAAATTACTGAGTTGAAAGACACACCACAGTGTTAATAATGGATATGTGTGGAAGATAGAAGTTCAGGCCATATTAAATGTTAGTCTTCATATTTTTTCATATTTTAAAAAGTACACAAAAAGCATGTATTATGGTTACACTTTTAGAAAATAAATGATATTATTTTAATAATATTTCATTATTTAGGTAAAAGAATTATTTTATGTATCCAAATCCAGAAACCAGTTAATTATGAAGTCAGCTTTCCTGAATGCTGCTTTTGGTTAATATTATAATTTTATACATTTCTGCTTAAGATATGCCCCTTGATAGTTGGAAGGAGCATTTTTGATGTTTAACTGGCATTTCTTTGATATTAATAACATTAACCTTGGTTTCCTGTATTTACTGGTCATTATTATTTCTATTAAATGTTTTAATATACTAAAGTATGATTATTATGCATCTTATTCCATTCAGTTCTTTGGCTCTTCTTGTGCCACTACCATATGCCATTATATATGATAATATATAATCATTATTTGATAATATATATAATATAATCATTATATAATACTTAATTTTATGATATGCTTTAATGGTCAATCTTGCAAGGGCAAATTATTCTCCCTTAACCTTGAAGCTCTACCTTGCTCTTGTTTTGAAAATGTTCTCAGTTGTTGATTTCTTTGAGTGGTGCATTAGTATACAATAGGACCTATTTTCTGAGATAAACAGACTTTGACACTTAGGGTTACGTATTTAGGCCCCACCTTTAAATATATATATTATATTTGAGTGGCTGATATAAGTTCCACTGCTAAATAATTTTCAACTAAGAATTCAAACCTTTCCTGTGTTACTGAGCCAAAATGAATATCAGATTCAAGAATATTAAGCACTCAAGAAATGAGCAGATCCAAAGACCACAGATGAGGCAACTGGGCATAGAAGTTAAGTGTTCAACTCAGAAGTTGCTTTCTCCTTTTAGTGGTTATTAGAGAAGAGTGAATAGAATACTGAACCTAAGTTGAGATATAAATACAGTGGTTAGGTTGGTTGGTAAGAGTACATGTTAATCATGTATACTTGCCTTTTTTTTTTTTTTTTTAAGTAGGTTCCATGGGGCTTGAACTCATGACCCTGAGATCAAGATCTGAGCTGAGTTCAAGAGTCGTGCACTCAACTGAATGAGCGACTCAGGCACATTAATCATGTATACTTTTTATACATTTGCAGAGACAACTTCTTTTTTGACTTAGAATATTGGTTCTCAACCATTGGTGATTTGGGGCCCTAATGGTCATTTGGCAATATCTGGAGACATTGTGGTTTGTCACAGCTGGTGTGGGAATGGGTGTGTGCTGAGGCACTAGTGCTTAGAGGCCAAAGATTCTCCTAAACATTCTAAAATGCACAGGACAGCTCTCACCAACAATGAAATAATTTGGTTCAGAGTGTCAATAATGCTGAGGTTAAGAAATCCTAGCTAGAATGACCAAATTACTCTTTCTGAAAAAAAAATTACTATGAAAGAAAAATTTCTCTTATTTGAAGGCATTACTCTATCTATTATTGTAGCTATAAGCCTCTAATTGCACTGGCCATTTAATAATAAAAAAATTTTTACAGAAAACAAATACTAGTGCTTATTGAATTATTGAGTTCTACTGGGATTCCAGAGACTAGTGACCTTACCCCCACCCACCTTGTTTCCATGTAGCTCTGTGATGTGAAATAAGTTTCTTCATGTTTCTGGGGAATCTTCATGTCCTACCTAACCTGTAACATGATGTGAAGATGGAGATAATTAATATAAAAGTAATTGAAACTGTGAAGTGCTATGCAGAAATATAAGATGTTATTGAATATGAAATTATTTATATATGAACATATATGTTCAGTATGACCAGCTGGTAGCCACCTTTCTTTGTTTCTGACCACAAAGTCACTTTCACAAAGGGCATTAGCCTTTCCACAAATTTGCTCTTTTCTCACAATAAATAAGAAAGAATAGCTCATTGAACAAAACAAAAACTATCTGCTAAATTTGAGAAATAATCCCCCATCAAGA
Source organism: Taxidea taxus jeffersonii (assembly GCA_003697995.1). Lineage (NCBI taxonomy): Eukaryota > Metazoa > Chordata > Mammalia > Carnivora > Mustelidae > Taxidea > Taxidea taxus. The sequence continues at coordinate 30,843 of RCUC01126388.1, forward strand.
ATAATCCAGAACCATTTCCCTTCCTTAAGAGGGTGTGGAGCATAAACAATGAGTTTTGAAACACTGGAAAAAAATAAAATAAAATAAAATTTAAGTTGCATGGTTAAAAAAAAAAGAGGTTGTGGAACTCTTTATTTTTTTTTAAAGATTTTTATTAATTTATTTGACAGACCGAGATCACAAGTAGGCAGAGAGAGGGGGAAGCAGGTTCCCCACTGAGCAGAGAGCCTGATGCGGGGCTTGATCCCAGAACCCTGGGATCATGACCTAAGCCAAAGGCAGAGGCTTTAACCCACTGAGCCACTCAGGCGTCCCTCTTTATTATTATTATTTTTTAAAGATCTATACTTTCTGGACTGGATGATATTATGAGCTGAGTTGTTTCCCCGAAATTCATCTGTTGAAGTCCTAACCCCTAGTACCTCAAAATGCATTAAGATATTTAAAAAGGTAACCAAATTAAAATGAGAGTTTAGGGCACAGACAGATACAGAGGAAAAACCACATGAAGACACAGTGAGAAGGTCACCATCTGCTAGCCATGAAGAGAGGCCTCAGAAGAAACCAATTCTGCTGACATCTTGATTTTAGACTTCTGGCTTCCAGAATTGTGAAAAAATAAATTTCTGTTTTTTTTAAACCACCTAGTCTGTGGTACTTTGCTATGGCAGCCCTAGGAAACTCATACAGATGGGCCATTCTAAATGTTTCTCCCTGGAAACCATAGCACGTAAAATATGCATCTGGTCTTCTGACTCCAAGATCCTGGGGTAATTTCAGCAAATAGAACTTGGCTCTGGAAATGGCTTTGTGCTTTCATTACCTGCCATTCTAGGGCTTTTCATGAAAGGCAGGGACAAGGGCCAAACCCACATAGACTCAGATGGAATCAGTTTGAGGGGGCTGTTATAAATTCATCATTTCTAAGTTCCAGAAGAATTCTCCATCACTCCTTCTCTCCTGCAGCTTTGGAGAAGAACAAGGTCCTGTAGCCTTCTTGGGCAGCATCTGTCACTCCTATGTGTATGCTCAGCCTCAAGGCGGTGTGCCCTGCTTGTTTGTAAATGTCTAGCTAAAACCAAATGTGTTGGTCTGTTCATGATGGCACTGCAAAACGACGTCCCTAGATTGCAAATGTTTTGTATCCAGCTCGCCTGTGTTTAGCAGATGAGACCTAAAAGCATTTTGTTACTCTCCTGGGATAATGGGTAATTTGACTCTGGGGCATCTTGAAAGCAAGATGCTTCTTCCTCTACTTTTGCATTCCCTTCCAAGATACTCCTGGAAAGTTCTCAGACATGCTCTGTTCTTTGTACTTTTTTGTGTAAGAATATGAGTCTAGGGCAGGGCTCAGGCTGGGGCTGGATTGCATGAGTACAACTACTGATTTGCCGTCTCCTGGCTTTATGACTTTGGGCACATTATTCAACCTTGCTCTGCTTTAATTTCCCTACCCATGAAAAAGAATAATCCTAGTACCTATCTCCTCTGGTAGTTATAGGATTAAATGACTTAATGCGTATAAAGCCATTAAAACAGTACTTGGCACATAATAAGCATTCAATAAATGTAACCAATGGAGATAGAATATAATAACTAAGATTTTTTTTCAGTATCATGGAAGGAGAATGGACCTCACAAAATTTTTGCTGTGTAAATGCTGCAACATATCCACTCCTTTAGACAGAATAAAAACAGCACTAATGAGGCTTCTTATGTGTCAGGTATCATGCTGAATACTTTATATGCTTTATCTTATTTAAGCCTCATAATAGTCCCTTGAGGTAAACACTGTCAGGATAGGGTAGATCAGGACAGGGTAGGTTATGCTATAGTAGCAAATAATATCAAAATCCTAGTGGCTATTGGAACAAAGATCTTCTTGTTCACACTACATTTCTCCAGCAGATAAACAGGAATATTTGCTTATCCCTAACATTCAGTAAGGTAGGCTGGTGGAGGATGATGCTTTCATCTCAACACAAGCCTTTAGGGCTAGCCATGGTAAGGATGAGAGCCAGGAGAATGGGATGCTAACTTTTTAGTACTTCAATGCTGGAATGACATATATCATTTCTGCTAGAATCAACCACGGAAAGTCAAGTGACCATATATAACACCGGTGGGGAGTATACCTGGAAGAAAAGGAGAGAGGCATTTCAGTGAGCACGCACTGCTATTGTTCTTGTTCTACACATGAGAAGAGAAAACAGAGACACAGACATACAGGGAGAACACCACGTGAGGATAGAGACAAAGCCGCCAATGCCAAGGATTACCAACAATACCAGGGGCTGGGAAAAGTCAAGGACACATGCTTCCCTAGAGCCTTTAGAAGGAACATGGCCCTGCTGAACATTGATTTTGGACTTCTGGTCTCCAGAATTGTGAGAGAATAAATATCTGTTGCTTAAAGCCACCCTGTTTGTACTTTGTTATAGCAGCCCTAGGAAACTAATACAAAGCACATCCTACAATAATGTGTTTTATTTTTATTTTTTAAAAAGATTTTCCTTATTTATTTGAGAGATCATGCACAAGAGAGCACAAGAGCATGAGCCGAGGGAGGGGCAGAGGGAGATGGAGAAGCAGGCTCCCCGCTGAGTAGGGAGCCTGACATGGGGCTCGATCCCAGGACCCCGGGATCATGACCTGAGCTGAGGGCAGTCGCTTAACCACTGAGCCACCCAGGTGCCCCCAATAATGTGTTTTAGATCTTCATTTTCACATTGTCCACTTGGCTCACGTGCTGTCTCTAACCAGCCTGGAACTTCTCAGAGGCTATCTGCAAGAAGGTTTCTATGAGTCATGTTTTTTTTGTTTGTTTTTTGTTTTTTTTTTGTCTCTAATGCCTCAGACAGTTTCTTACACTGAACAAGCACTCAGGAATGCTTTTCAAATGCATACAATAGGGTCATTTTTAGTTTTTGTTTTCCCAGCTTTGTAACAAGGCAGGATGTTTATTTCAGGCTTTGGGAGATACTGAGAATTTAAGAGAGCACATTTGATGCATTGGTTCTCCTTATGAAATGCTTGAATACAGGTAACAGGTTTAGCTTCATATACAAAGCTTATTGCAGTTGGATCCATGCTAGTCTCTGGGTTGAGCTCTCAAAAAGCTGAAGTGAGATGGAGTTTGGGGTTCTAGATTTTTACCCGAGAGCACTGCCAATGAAAAGAAGGAGGGGAAGCAGTGTTGAAGAAAACAGGTCGAACTGTGATGCAGGGCTGACATGGCCTCAGTTAACCTATCTTTTGGGGGCTCTGGAGGAATTCTGTCTATCAGCATGTCCCCTGTTGAGCCAAAATCACCAAGCCTATAGACCCTGCAGGCTGCCTCAGGAACAAAACCTTAAACAAACCACTCTCTGCAGCTGAGCCGGCCCTGAAATGTGGACACCTGGAGTTCAGCTGCAGACTGCCCTCCCTGCAGCCAAAAAGCAAGACCTTCCTTGAAGAGGAATGTGCATGGTGCCTCTACACCTCTACTCTATGCATCCACCTCTCTGACTTCATCCCTGTTCCCACCATCACTTCCAGAACCCTAGCCTTCCCCTACCACTCCACTTGCAGATCTTTAAAACCTCTTGGTTTCTACTTCTGTGCCTTTACTTTACTCCACCCTGGGGTGCCATTCCTCTGTCTCTCCCAGCAAACTCAGTCTTGTCTCCAGTACTCCAGATCTCATTTTTTTAGGAAGGCGTTGCTGACCTCATGTCTATATCTTCTCTGTATTCAGTACCTTATAACAACATCATTGCAATGCTTATTACACACGACCACATCAGCTCTTCACTGGACCCAGGATCGCCCTGAAAAGGGATTTTGAATTCAAACTCTGTGGCACCTGTGCCCAGTCTGATGTCTGGCCCATATAGACAATTACTAAATATTGATGATGGACTGGCTGAAATATACAGAAGGAAGCAAAAGGAGCCTTCTGATGTCAAGAGAGGGAACATTTGATTTGATCTTAGTAGAACTCAAACTCGAATTAAGTATTATCCTCTTCCATTTGGCCTTAGACCAGCCAGATCCAGTGACGTATAAAATCTAGCTTTAACAGAACACCTTCTCGAGTTGCTGAGAACCCCAAAAGGACTGCTTCAAAGACAAACAAGGAAGATGTGTAACTTAGGAGCAACTTACCCATGGGATGTATTGTGTAAACCAGACTCTAACTGCAGGGGGAAGTGTGCCCTAAGGATTTGTCAGTAGAACTGGCCCAGTCTTGAAGCTGCTAAAAGGTTCCAAAGGTAGCTACAGAGTTTAAAGAGCCCTGGATGGCCTAATAAACATCTTCTGTCTTTTCTACAGATTTCTCCTAGTTTTTCCTTTGGGAACTATTCTTTGCTCATTTGCATTCAGTTAGGAGGAGACTATCAGTCAAGGACTCTCACCTCTCCCAAATACAATGAATAGTTTTGCAGAGGGCTTGGGCCCAAGACAGGTTAGTCAAACCAGTGGGCATCAGTTCTGGGAAGGAGAAACTCTTTGCTAGTTATTAGGATGATAGAAGGTAAGATTGGATCTGTTGGAGGTCATCAGGATACCAGGCAGGTAGAGCTGCCTGGGATGAAGCCAATTCTAAGAACAGAGACAAAGGATGGAAAGAGACAAGTTCTTGATATCATTAGAGCTAGATTTGCTTGAGTTTAGCACAATTATCAAATTTTTAATTAGTCATGCAGTGAATCCCTGTGATTTGTTTTTTTTGTTGTTGTTTTGTTTCTTTATCTGTTTTTTGTTTTTGTTTTTCTTTTCTAAAGCTATTTTGAATTGGGTTCTTATTACTTGAAACTGAAAGTTTCCTCTTCCTCTGGAACAATCTTGTCCTCTCACTTAAATTTTCAGCTGGAAGAGTAGGAAACACTGGTCTACTCTATCTTTGACTGAGCTCTGTACTTCAGACCAAAAAAACCAAACCAAAAAACTCTTTTATGTCATTTGTAAAGTGAATTTTATCCCTGGGAATGAAAAAATATATATATATGGGAGGTATATAGTATATCATGGTGCCTTGCATAGCCTTATTACCAGGAGCATAGTTCCTTGGGGACAGATTGCTCAGAGTTTCAGCCTTTTCAGGATTGGACTGAATCATTCATTGGTTACATTGCTCAAGAAACAAATAACAAAAACATGGAGACATAGGAGCTGGCTTCATTTTGGGAGAGTTTTGCAATATGGTTAAAAAAGTCTCAGCTTGGTTCAATAGATAATATAGTGTTACCACTTAGATAATAGATAATATAGTTACCACTTATTGGACATTTACAACACACCAGACATGGTGCTGAACACTTCACATGGATTGTTTCATCTCATTCTCATAATAACCTTATGAGGTATGTAATTTATCCCCCTTTTGCAGATATGTAAACTGTGGTTCAGAAAGATAAATTCATGGGACCCAAATTTCAGAACAAATGAGTGTAGGAGTCAGGATTTGAAATCAGTTTTGGAGCCTGAGTCCTTGCACCACTTATACTTATACTTCAGCAAGGGCAATGACCTAGTGACCTTAAGATCTCATGAAGAACATCACTGCACAGAGAAATGTTTGGTAAGGAGGCCCTGGATCCAGAAAGAACAGCTCAGAGTTTTCTTCCATTATCCCAAAACAAAGTAAAAAAAAAAAAAAAAAAAGCCTGGATGGTGTGATGGCAAGAGGAGAGGCAAGGAGAGATTTTGCAAAGGAACATTGTAGGATTTAGATACGGGGTGAACAAAAAAGAGAAAGAACAAAGAGTCAAAACATATCAGAGTTCACTTTAAACACGGGTATAAAATATCAGTGTCCAAAATAGTAGCTATCAAGAGATTACTTGTAGCGTGTTCCGGGAATGCATTTAGTATTCGTGGCAGAAAGCTGTGTCAAGTAAAGAACTCTTCACATGCACATTTATTGGAGGCTCATTCATCTATTTAATGTATTTTAAAATTTTTAAAAGATCATTTGCCATTTGTCTGGGTGCATATATAAGGGGGAAAAATCAATGTTGAATTTTACAAATAGATGCCTGTCTCTGCCCTCACTTTATCATTCCCATTAGGCAAATGACAAATAACATTATTGTGCAGAATGGAGTTGTTTAGCAAGCTCGAGGAAAGTTCCAGGATGTTGGCCCTTTTGTTTTTTAGACACAAGTTCTTTATGCCAGCTTTTCCTCAGTTTCATGTTTACAGTGACCCACCCACCCACCCACACTGTGTTTATTCTTTTTTAAGATTCACGTTGAAATAAATGAATAGGAGATATTGCAGATGGTTTTCCCCATGCCTATAGCTGGAGTGAGGCTATAACAAGAAAACGTCCACTAAATATCAGGGAAAAAACAGCAATCAGGCTCTGAGAGGCAATAAACCTGCAGTTGGTGGCCATAAAGACTGCTACAAAGCCTGACTTAACTTGGTTCACAGATTGGAGAACTGGTCAGCCCAAGTCACCATCCTCAGCACTTGGTACATTGCACCTTCCTTATGATGCTGTCGGCATTTAGTACAAAGCATGCCAGACCCACCCTTACCTTTCTCTCTTAGAGCGATTCCAAACTGGGAAAGGAGCCCACTTAGAGTAGTAAAAGGACCCCTGAACTGGAGATCAAAAGACTGAGATGGAGTCCTACCTGTGTGAACTTGAATGTGTCATTTCCCTGTGCTGGGTCTCAGTTTCATCTGTAAAATGAAAAGAAGGGACAAAGTGACTCTGACAGTTTCTCAGAGCTCACACAGTCAGACTTTACTCATATGGAACACATCTAAAAAATAAAATAAAAAATATGGACTTGTTGGGAAATAACACAACAAATTTAACTTAAAAATAAACATACAAATAGTGACATGAGATGATTTGGGATAACATGCAGATAAACACTTTAAATTTTAAGTTACTCATCTCTCTTAATTTGTATTAGAAAAGGTATGACTAGCACTTCAAGCCTGTGATTACATTGTTATTGCTTACAATGATGATACATTTGTTTAATGCAAAAAATTGATTGACTAAAAAGTGTTTTGAATAAAGAACTTGGCTGGCCTTTGTTTCTGGTTCCCTGGAGGTAACTTCTTAATCCTTGGAATCACCAAGTGATAGAAGTGTTTTTGTTTTTCTTTGTGGGTTTTCAGGGTTTGTGCTACAGAATGGCTCATGATGGACACTTAGATAGTTTCAGGATAGGTGCCAGCCATGCTATAAAACCCAAAAACCAACCATGTGATTAAAAGATCAGGGCTCTAGGCCAAGAGACATCAACCCAACCTCTGGGAGGTTGTAGATTAAGTGTAGTCCTGTGACCAGTGGAGTTGCTCATGGCTGTGCAATAAAACCCCGACAAAAACTGGAAACACAATAGGGCACATGGGTGCTCAGTCTGTTAAGTGTCTGCCTTTGGCTCAGGTCATGATCCCGGGGTCCTGGAATCAAGCCCCGTGTGGGGTTTTCTGCTCAGTGCGGAGTCTGCTTCTCCCACTCCCCTGCTTGTGTTTTCTCTCTGTCAAATAAATGAAATCTTAAGAAACAAAAACAAAAACAAAAACCAAAGAACAACTCGAGATACTGAGCTCTGGCTGAATTTCCTGGTTGGTGATACACAGTAATGTACATCCTGAGAATACGGAAATTTTGTGTTTGGGATTCTCCTAGATCTTGTCCTATGTGTCTGTGCATTTAGCTGGTCTCAATTCTTTATAGTAGAACTGTGATCCTAGTAGAGAACTTTGCTGAGTTCTGTGAATCATTCTAGCAAATGATCAACTTGAAGAGGAAGTGGGGACCCCTCAGTTTGGGAGCCCTGGAGCTTGTGGCTGGTGTCTGAAGAAGAGCTTGGAGCTTGGAAGACTTTTCCCTTAACTTTTGAAATTTGACCTCACTCTAGATAGTATCACAATTGCATAGCAAAGGGGCAATATTAAGTCTAAAACATTTATTTAATAATAAAATGGCACATTTGGGTATGGCCCAAATTCTGTACCTGGTATAAAACGACCAAAGTTTGGAAAATTCTAGTGTAATGTTCACTGCATTAACTCTTTAAAGTCTGTTATATCCTTTTTTTTTTTTTTAATAATTTACTACTCCAAAAAACACTATGAAGTAGATAGCTACTAAAATTTCCATTTTACAGATTAAGAAACTGAGGCCCAGAGAGGTTATATAGGGTAATGTCATAGGTAAGTGGCAGTGTTGGGATATGAACTTAGGCAATCTCTCTCTCAAAAGTCTTATTCTTAAGTGTTTGTCATCATACTGGTAAAATATCCACCATGTGGGGAGCCTGGGTTGCACAGTTGTTTAAGTGTCTGACTCTTCACTTTGGCTCAGGTCATGATCTTGGGGTCATGAGACTGAGCCCTGCATCAGGCTCCATGCTCAGCAGTGAGTCACTTGAAAGATTCTCTCTCTCTTCTCCCTGTGGCCCTCCCCACCCCTTCTCTCTCTCTCTCAAATAAATAATAAAATATTTTTTAAAAATCCACCTTATAGGATCACTATGAAGATTAAATGTTATATTGCTTATAAAGCTCTTGGAATACCTTCTAACACAGAATAAAGACTCAGTGTCAGTTTTGTTATTCCTGTCGTAATTAGGTATATATTTCTGTAATTAATAATATTAATCCAGGGGTGCCTGGGTGGCTCAGTGTGTTAAGCCTCTGCCTTCGGCTCAGGTCATGATCTCAGGGTACTGGGATCTAGTCCGAATCGGGCTCTCTGCTCGGCTGGGAGCCTGCTTCCTCCCACCCCCTGCCTGCCTCTCTGCCTACTTGTGGTCTCTCTCTGTCAAATAAATGAATAAAATCTTTTTTAAAAAAGGCTTTCTTTAATAATGTCAATCCATAAAATAAATTAGGGGAACATGTGATTTGGTCATACCCTATAACATTGTCTAGAATTGATTGAAAACCATATGTATGCTTTGTTTTATATGGAAAAGAGGAATTTTCTTTCTGTTAGGTACAGAAGGTGCAGCAGGACTGCATCGCAGACTTTTCCAGGCATAAAGCAATCGCTTTTCCAGGCAAGGAATATCATTAAGTCCAAAAGTAAAGTCAGCATGACAATGAACCTGGATTTTACAAACTTTTCTTGGTATTATGTAATTCTAGGTCAGGTAGTAGAAGACAAAGAGAGGAGGAATTTTAGCTAACATAGCAAAGTGTGCGTTTTGAGATTCATTTAGGTGACTACAGTGCCTTGTTAGTTAGAATGCTCTAGACTGGTAATTTATCTTTATTTGTCACCTCCCTAGGGATGAGTTTTTATGAAGGGCAAAAAGTAAGTAGGAAGCAAAAATAACTGCTGGTTTTTGACTAGTGATTGTCTTCCAATTTGGGGTGAAACATCTCTAAAAGTCTTTTGTCAGAAGAAAGCTTAAATACTTCCCTAGAAGGTCAAATGTATAACTTAGCAGGAATTGGGAAACAGATTAATAGTTCACGTATTTTCTTTCACATGAACATATGATGATATTAACAATATTGGCTGGGAAATAATACCTAGTTATATCAATTTAAGAAAAAACATAATCTTAGAATGAAGGGGCTTTTGATGTAATGTAGGGAACATTTTAATAAGAACACTTTTTCTGGCTGCAGTATTCTGTGAGTCAGTTATAAGCTCTGGGAAAGAAGTGACTCTGCATTTCCATGGAGGGAAAAAGCTTTATCTTTTACCCTGAAGGAAGAGCAAAGGGAGGGAGATCCTATCACCCTGGCAAATTCATTGGCTCCATGGAGGAAGGGAAGAGTAAAGGAATATGCTTTTCAGCACCTTAGGGGAAAATAAACAGATTCCACTCCAGAACCCAAAGGAAAGGGTAAATGGGTTGTTGTAAGTCAGCTGTATCCTATGGTCAGTTTCCAGAGGACACAAATTACATGTAACTTTTTCTTGCTTTCTACCTACGCCTGATCAGTTGGTCACTTAAATGATTCCATTGGGGCAGCTGTAACACTGAACAGTGTGTTGGAAATTCTGTTTTCTGACATGCTCAGGAAGGGGCTACTCTATTGGGTTAGTTAAATATTCCAATTAATAAAGGTTATCATATACATTATGGCAGGTGGCTGTTGTGGTATTCATTCATTCATTCATCTGCCTAGCAAATGATTATTGAAGACTTTCCATATAGTAGGCACAATTTTAAATACTATGGATACATGATGCTCATGAAGATTACAAATCAGATCCTTGCTGTTTTGGAATTTACATGTTAGTGGGAGAAGACAACATGTAAAATAATAAATGAACATGATGATTTCAAATTCTGAAAAGTGCTTGGAGAAAGTGAACAGAGTACTGTAATTAGAAAGTGACTGTAGAAGGGTGGGGTGATTTAGACTGGGTGGTCATGGAAGGTTTTACTGAAGAGGTGCCATTATAGTTGAGACGCAAATGATAAGAAAGAGCTAACACTGTAAAGGATTGCAAATTGAGAGAACATCAAATGCAAAGGTCCTGAGGCTGAAGCAAGGTAAATAGGCTTAAAGAACAGAAATATGAGTGTGGGGTAGGAGTGTTGTGAGCAAGGAAAGTAGGGTCAAAAGGTCAACATGGTAGGCAGGGGCAGATTGTATACAACCTTAAAATCCTGAGGTTTAAAAAGTCTGAGATTTTATTTTGTATGTGATGAGATGCAAAGGAGTGACATGATATGATATCTATTTTAAAGCATACTTGTATAGTGCATGTATGCAGGGAGGTGTTTTGAAGAGTAGGCCTATCACTGCTTCTAAAAGTCCAAGAGAAGCAGGGAGAAGAAATGCCAGTATTTATTAAACAGAAGAAATGGAACCTGGAGTCAGGCCTGGCTCAGTCACTCATTTGCTGTGCTTACTCGAGACTCCTCTCTCTGGGCCTCTGTCACATCACATCATCTGAGACAGAAAAAAAAAAAATCTTTAATACTAGATTCTCTTCCAAGTGCCTCTGCACACCAATATTGTATGGTTCAGTAGTTTGTGACCCTTCAAAAGGAGTAAAACTTCTAAGATTGAAATCATAAACTATAACCAACACCAAGCATGAGTGATGGAAACCAACCTGGTGGAAGTAAACCCCTGGGCTGTGGTCAATCCCCATGGCCTGGTGTGTTATCTCTTTATTCCCATGAGCTCAGCACATGTTAACCACCTTTGTTTGGTGGCTCTTCATTGACCCAATTTTTTATTGTTATTTTTTGCATTTGACACTTCTTGACACTTCTTGGGCCCAGCATTGCTCCTGACTGCACCAAGGCTGGGTAGCTTGAGGACCTCTAGCAAGAGAAAGCATGCCTAACAATCTTTCATTTCTGATTTCATTGGAATATACACCATTTTTTTGAGTCTGGGTGTCTGCATTGTCACTCAGAAGTAGGACAAGTGGATGTGAAGTGCATTGTGCTGTTCTCAGTACGTCTGCAATTTAGGATTGTTGCAAATCCAGAACCAACTGAGAGCCTTAACATTCCTGCCTGAACTCATGGCTTCTTCATGTAGCTATCAGAAGCCTAATTTAATAATAAGGTGGTATCCTAAAAGACATACATCATTGAACCTATTCCTCCTACCCCCACTCCCATAGAAAGAGATTTTTTCCCCCCTTAAATTGATGTTGTTATGGTTTATTTTAAATGCCCCATCTGGATTTATTATTTAAGTGTTTAATTTTGAAATGCCTGTATTGTCATATTCCTTTTTGAGCATGGAGTGATTGGGAAACTAAAACTAAAGAAATATTGAGGTGTTTTAGAAAAGAGTGTGGGTAAATACACCCTACTGTTTATCAAGTATTATTCGAATATTTCTTGAGTGATAGCTCGTGATTTTATCTCTAACCTAGACATTTAGGTAATTATCTTCACTGCATGTGTTAGTTTCAATTGCTGTGTGACAAGCTGCCACAAAGTTAGCAGCTTAAAACAATACCCATACTTTTTCCCTGTGCCAGAGGTGAGAAGTCCAAGTGGGCTCAGATGGGCTCTCTGCTCAGGGTATCAGAAGGCTGAAATCAGGGTGCTGGCTGGGCTGAGTTCTTCTATGCAGGCTATGGGGGAATATCCACTTCCAACCTTGACTTGGGAAGAATGAAGTCTTGGAAGAATTCAGTTCCTGTGATTGTAGCACTGAGATCCCTCATTCCTTGATGAAATTCCAGCTCTCAATTCCTAGAGGCAGGCTACATTCTTTGCTCCATCTGCAAGGATACACGTGTTGAATCATTCTTTTGCTTTGAATCTCTCTGACTTCCTTTTGTGCAACTAGGCAGATAAAGCACTGAGCTGGTCCCATGTGATTCGGTTGGGGATACCCAGATAATCTCCTATATTAAGGTTGACTATGTCATAAAATAGAACCTAATCATGGAAGTAAAATCCATGGGATTCAGTCTTGGGGATTGTGCAGGTCATGTATTTCATGGGGTGGGAAACCTAGGGGCTTATCTTAGAACTCTGCCTACCACATTTGATTAACACAAATTTAGTTGTTTTTTTTTGTTTGTTTCATTTTTAGTCTGAGTTACCCAAAACCAGGCTCAAATTTGGGTTCCAGTAACTTATTTGGGAGGTGGTCCTGGCTCATCCAGTGAAAGAGCAGGGGAGAGAGGAAAGTCAGTTAAGGAGTCCGTTATTACTATAAGCAGCAAGAGCTCATCTGGGGACCCTCTAAGAGAGTGTAGCACATCCCTTAGTACTATTCACTCTTACCTACACCCTGCGTTGAAATTTGCTGGGGGCGAAGGGGCATTGATATCCCCGTGTTTTTGGCTTATGCTATGTGAGGGCAGAACCTGGTTCAGAGCCCGGAGAGTGCTTGTGGCATGAAACTCAGGACAATGCTGGGGTGTAGGTTCACTGCAGGCAGTCACTAAGGGCTGCCTCTATCATGGAACTTGGAACTTCACCTCTATCATCTTTTAGTTCCTTAGTTTAGTCCAGGGAGTGAGAATTATTGTTGCCATTTGCACATTAGGAAACTGAGGCTTAGGTTAGGTGGTTTGTCTAAAATTGCTCTACAAGTAGGTGGTGGACTGTATTTAACTTACGTTGTCGAACTCACTCACAGGCTACAAGGGGAGGCAGAAGCCACAAGCCATCCCTGCTTCTGGAGTTACTCAGAGTCTCTTTGAATCTACTTCTCAAACAAATGGGGAATAAATAATAGTGCTGATGAGATTTTGAATAAAGGTGATCAGAATGACAGTACATAATCCATGGAGACAAAATGGAGAGGGTCCCCACTAATTCTCAAGGGGAAATACAGGGCTATCTCACATTTGTTTGCTTCCATTGTAGACTATTAGATGATGCTTACTAATAAAATTTCACATGATGAATGTGCTTTAATTTTCTTGTTCAGGATGCCATTTGTTCCCCATCTACTTATGGTCCATAGAAGAGGTGTGATAGATAGTGCTGGCATTTTGAGCTTGGGTTTTGGAGTCAGTCTTCACTGAATTTAAAGTTATGCTCTGCCTTTCTCTGTGTGTGTGATCTGAGATCTACACTAAGGTGGGATGGGGGGTTCTTCTGTCCTCCATGCCTTCTTCAAAGAATATGCTAAATCAGAAGACATATTAGAAGTGTTTAGTATTATGAAGTTCTCAGTATTTGGTAACTATTGTTATTATTACTCTCACTGACAGATGAAAAACTAATGTTCAGAGATAAGTGACTTGCCCAAGGCCATCTACTAGCTGGTGGTGGAATTAGCACTAGAACCCAGATCTGAGTGAAACCTGTTCTCTCCTTGCTGCAAAGAAGATAAAAATTTTCCTTTCTCTTCTCTAAAATGTGGGATAACACCCAAGTAAATCATCTAGTACCTTTCAAAAGGCACTTTGGGTATCCCAGGACAGCCAATTCTCAGCTCCAGGTGTAGGGATCTGAACCAAGGGAATGAAATGGATGCAGGACTCTCTTCCCTTTGGAAGTCTTTCTCACAGTCCCTCTAGGCACAAGGCCCTCAGTGTATTGTTCTAGAACTCAAAGAAAGGCAGAGAAATTGTTTCCACTTGGTGCTGCTAGGGAGATGACCACCTCCTTGGTGGTCCTGAATGTGTTTTAAGGCTGACTTTTCTACATTGCAGATGCCACAGGCATTTGATCTTGTGGCAAATCCTGTCAGTTAATTTCTGTGTTAAGAATTACTTTTTTTAAATTTTTATTAAAGAGTTACTTTTGAACAAAAAGCCATGGATATTTTTCCTTGTCTATCTTAATAGGCAAATTGAAATTCTAGATTTTTCTGTAAATAATTTCTGTTTAGCCTTTCCTTCACAAACCTTTAATTTAACCAACATGTATTGAATGTCTACCATCCACCAGGCACTATTGCAGGCTTTGGGGATATAGTAATCGGCAAAATATGCAGTGCTCTTGCCTTCATGGAGATTATATTGTAGTTGGGGAGGGGGAAATTGGCAATAGACAAAATTAAGTAAATTATATAATATGTCCAGAAAATAATATGGGGAAAGAAGGATAGAGAGTGCTGGAGGTTTATATGACAATGCTCAGGGGAAGATGATCTGAGGAGGTGATATGTGGACTGAGGGCTGTAGGAAATGATATAGAGAATCATGCAGATACAAAGATAGAATGAAGTGTTAGTTTGAAACACATTTGGCATGTGATTTGAGAAGTAGGAAGGAGGTCAGTGTGGCTTGGGCAGAATGAAATGTAGATGAGTAGTAGATGAGGTTCTAGAGAAATAATCAGGAGCCAGAGTATAGAGGGGCTGATGCACCATTGTGAGGACTTCAGTTTTAAAAGTGATGGCTCACTCAAGCTGCCCTCATAGTGTGTCTGGCCTCATAGTTTTCTTCAAAAATATGAAATAGCATATCTAGAAGAAATGTGGAACCAATGATGCTTAGATTAAATGATATTCAGATACCACAAAACAGGAGGTTCAAGTCTCACTGCTAAGAATTGGAAGAGATATATTTGGGATATTCCTCTGCTGCCCCATGGCACTTTAATAGTGGGATCCAGGGCCGCCTGGATGGCTCAGCGGGTTAAAGCCTCTGCCTTCGGCTCAGGTCATGATCCCAGGGTCCTGGGATGGAGCCCCGCATCGGGATCTCTGCTCTACAGGGAGTCTGCTTCCTCCTCTCTCTGCCTACTTGTGATTTCTGTCTGTCAAACAAATAAATAAAATCTTTAAAAAAAAATAGTGGGATCCAGCTAAACTTGTGTTTATTCTGGTCCTTTACATTTTAGAGTTTTTTTTTTTTTCTTTCAAATGTTTTGTTGTTTTGAGCTAAAAATCATTCTCTGTAAAGAAAATTTCAGAAAGGAACATCAAATGTACTAGCACAATCGTAACCCTCTAGATCAATC
This sequence comes from Taxidea taxus jeffersonii, assembly GCA_003697995.1. NCBI lineage: Eukaryota > Metazoa > Chordata > Mammalia > Carnivora > Mustelidae > Taxidea > Taxidea taxus. The sequence continues at coordinate 46,169 of RCUC01126388.1, forward strand.
CCTTGCTTGGAAATTGGAGTTCAAATAATTAAAATCAATTGTTATGCTTTTTGCTACCACCATGATAGCATATTCCTGTCAAAGAGCTCCTGTGGGCTCTAGAGTAAGTTTGCTAATGGGATGTGGCCCATGTATAGCTAAAGCATTTTCAGCAAAAAACCATAAAGCTCCAATTACACGAACTATTCTTTAAAAAGTCCTTCATGGTTATTCTATTGAGCCACATTTCAAGAAGCAAAATTACATTATTAGGATGATCATTTGATTATTTTTGTCAGTATTTTTGTTTCTCTTCTTGCTGCTAGGGAAAAAAAAAATCTCATTTCAGATCTACTTAGAATTTATTGCTTCTAAGAATTTCCTCTAAAATAGAGGATGTCAGGAGAGCTACAGGAGTCTTTGCAAGAAATAATGGAGTAGCTTACTGAGCTAACCAATAAACAAACATTAAATAAGTACACTTGAAAAAAAAAAACACTGGAACATTGGAATAACTGTCATAAACTGCATCAGAATCATCTATTGATTCTGCGATTGCTGTGCTCCACCCCCTGAGTTTCCGAATCTGTAGTAGGCCCACAGATTCACATTTTTCACAAGTTCCCAGGTAGTGATGCCAGTTGGCGACCCATTTTAGGAAATACTGTTTTAGGATCACATTATACATACAATGCTGCCTTAGGTCCTGGATTTTCTCTGAGAGAGTCTAGATATTATGGATTTAAGAATTTAGCTTAGTGTATACTCCATCGAACAAGTGTCTAATATTAAGTACAGCAAGGCTTCAGAAATAATTTGGATGAGGTTCAAGTCTTTGAAAAGAACGTGATCAATTTTGGAGTGTTTCTTGATCAACCTTGGCTCTACAAAAGCCAATTATTTAAAAACTCACTCTCTATATCAACTGGTTAACTTTTTCCTTTATACACCTTCTGGATACACCATAGTTCTATTTATTCCAAAATACCTCCCACGTTGTCCTCTGTCTAAACAAACCTGACCCAAGGCCTCGGTCAAATCCCAACTCTCTTATGAAACCTCCCATAATGCAGTTTCTCCTTCTTCTGAGAACCTATAGGTTTTACTACCCAGACAATTAGTACGGGATGAGCCAGTGACCTGTTTTTACCCTGCATTACAAGATTAACCTTGTTTAGTTATCTGAGTTTTTGCAGGAATATGTTTGACCTTCTCAACAGATTGTAAACAGAGATTGTGAGCAGAGATTGAGGCTACTACAGAGTTGATGCTTAATATTTATTTATTTGAGTTTGACTGAAGGCACAAATCCTACCAAACTAAGTGTATACTATCTTAAATATAAGGAAAATAATTAATGTGAACTGAACGATTACTCTATAGAATTTGTATCATCTCACTAATTTTCTATAATAATCATATGATGTTGATACCATTTTTATCCTTGTTAAACCAGTGAGAAAACAAAGAGTTAACACAGTGAAGTGTCTCACAAAGGTCATACATCCAAAAAGGATAGAGGTAAGATTGGAAGCTGGTCAAACCCCAGAGCCTGTACATTATTCTTTGCAGTATTACTACTGAACCATGATCCTACCCTCATTCTCAGCAGCTCACACCTTCAACTCTGTGAAATTCACACTATGAAGCTAGTTTCTCTGTCCCAAACTCATTTGAAACCACAGAAACCACATGAAAAATGGAGTCTGGCCACCTCCAATCTATGGATCCCAGAACTCTCCTTCTATAATGATTCACCATCAAGGGCTCTAGAAGCCACGGCAGCAATAAAGGACTCTAGTATCGATCTACTTTGAAATTATAGAGGAAAATAAATTACACTGAGCTTTTTTATTGGCATCGAGTGCTAGGTCCAGACAGAGTCTAGAAAAAAAATAGCTTTTAAGGTTTCATTCAAAAGTCCCTTGCAAACTATGGATGCAGGAAAATGAATCATCTTATATTAGGGGATAGAGAGATAATGATAATAAATGCCTTTTTGAGGGGTGCCTGGGTGGCTCAGTGGGTTAAAGCCTCTGCCTTCAGCTCAGGTCATGATCCCAGGGTCCTGGGATCGAGCCCTGCATCGGGCTCTCTGCTTGGCAGGGAGCCTGCTTCCCCCTTTCTCTCTCTGCCTGCCTCTCTGCCTACTTGTGATCTCTGTCTGTCAACTAAATAAATAAAATCTTAAAAAAAAAAATAAATGCCTTTTTGAAAGTTTTGGTTTCCAAGCATAAGTCCTTCCTTAATAGTTCATCAGAGTTGATTAGAAGCTCTAAAAATCCCATTATGGCCCCAAGCTGATAACTCCTCTTTTCCCTTTTTTAGAAAGATTTGGTCTGATAATACCCAAATAATAGTCATTGATTGAATAAGATCCATTCTATGTACATATTAATAATTAGATGCAGGATAATCATCTTATTATCTTTATTATTTAAGTAATGTATGACTCCAGCATTGTTTTAGACATTCAAAGGATACATATATAGACAGAAGAGGAAAGAGTATTCCTTCAACATCCATCTCTCACTTGCTTCATTCAGTCTACCCCTGTTCTGAGCTGTAGCCACAGCCAGTAGAGGAGTAATCATCCTTTATTCCCCTTGCTGCACACATATATGCATATGTGCATGTAAAGAAACAAATACACTTTTTTCCATAAATAGGATCATACTCTAGAATTCATTCTGGCTATGACCCTTTTCTTCATTTGAAATGTTGAGATGTTTCCATTTTTATTTGACATAATGCCTGTTTTCCATCCTTTTTAAAGTTAGTTTTAAATACTCTGGTACTATCCCACATTTGATTTCACATTGCTTTTATATATATCTGAGATATTGGGGTTTTTTGGAAGTACAGTTGACATACAATGTTACATTAGTGTCAGGTGTATAACTTAGTGATTTGACAAGTTTATGCATTATGCTGTGTTTACCGTAAGTAGAGCCACTATCTGTCCCACTACATCACTATTACAGTATCTTTCACTCTATTTCTTATGCTCTGCTTTTTATTCCCATGACTTACTCATTCCATAACTGGAGGCCTGTATCTCTCTCTCCCTTTCATTTTACCCAAACCTCCCCTCTGGCTACCATCAGTTTTTTCTCTGTATTTATAGTTCTGATTCTGCTTTTTTATTTCTTAATTCTTTTTTTTTTTTTAATTTCATTTATGAGTGGAATCATAGGGTATTTGTCTTTCTCAGTCTGACTTATTTCACTTTGTGTAATATCTACTAGGTCCATCCATGTTGTCACAATCTTACCCTTTTACAGCTGTGTGGTATTCCATTACACACACACACACACACACACACACACACACACACACTTACTCACCACATTTTCCATATGCATTTGTCTACTGATGGATATGTCTTGGCTATTGTAAATAATGCTACAGTAAACATAGGGGTGAATATATCTTTTTGAGTTAGTATTTTCATGTCTCCTGGGTAAATACCTAAAATGGAATTATCATATCATATAGTACTTCTATTTTTACTTTCTTGAGGAAACTCCATACTGTTTTCCAGAGTGGCTGTACCAATTTACATTTGCACCAATAGTGCACCAGGGTTCCTTTTTCTTCACTTCCTTACCAACATGTCTTATTGATTTTAGTCTTTCTAACAGGTATGAGGTGATAGGTCATTGTGGTTTTGATTTGCATTTTCCTGATGATGAGTGATGTTGAGCATCTTTTCATGTATCTGTTGGCCATCTGTATCTGGGATGTTGTTTTTATTCAGGTATGGTGAAGTTAACAGATCAGGAGACAGTCGCTGTTGAAAAGACGGTCTGTGACTCAATGGTTCCCAAGAGGAAGGAATATACTATGCCATTACAGGACCGCATGGAGGAAGTGCCAAGGCTGGTCAGGAGCCACAGTGAGGGGAGAGAAATATAGTCTTTGTTGTGGGTTTGTGTGTGTGTGTGTGTGTGTGTGAAGGAATGGATGAGGTGTGGTAAGCAAACCAGGCAAGTTTAGGATTGGATAGTTGGAATAATTTCAGGGGACTCTGGGATATAGGGGTGGTCCTTAATTGTCTGGCACCTGGCCCTGGAGTGATTTTGGGCAAAAAGAATGTTGGCTTGGTGTGTGAAAGTAAAATAAAGGAGATGATTAGAGGTATGGACTCTGGATTGTTTGGTTTGGACATGAGAGTTAAGCTTGTAGGAAAGTTGTTTGTAGTCTTCAAAAACTAGCTAGCCCTTGGAAAAGTGGTCCCTCCCTGATTCCACAAGGCCCCAAGATGTTAAAGCATCATAAGACATAGAAAAGGAAAATGATTAATACAAACAGTTCTCCATTTGCTGAACATTTTACTTCCTCCAGGCTGTTATTGTTGTTCTTATTCTGCCTACCTCACAAAGTGTGAAGATCACATAAGACAATGTATGGGCAAAGACCACCAATTGAAAAGTGATACACATATGGAGGGATGCTAATATCACCTATAATATCCATTGTTGAATATTCCATAGCTGTAATGTTTTTTTCCTATTGTGTCTCTTTCTATATGATTAAGATATAAATGAAAGCTCATATTTAAGCAGTGTTAGCCAGGATTGTGAAGAAACACAGCTTACATCCATTTTGTATAGTCCCCTCAGTGATGTTGTCTAGTAGCTCTTGTCCCCATTTTAAAGATGAACGCTTAGAGGCTATGAACAAATAATGTTTCTAAGGTCTCTCAGTTCCTAAGACAAACAGTTAGCTATTGTTTTAAACGTAGCTTTTTCTCGCCCTAGAATTCTTACCATGCATTTCTGACCTAGTATTAGAACCCATCTGTTTCTAATACTTTGCCTCTTCTTTCTCTCACATGTCGTTGCTAACTGATCCCCATATATAAGGCAGCCCTGTCTTTGGTCCCTGAACTTGGAAACTGAAATAACACCATACTAACCTGCCTGACAGAGGTTCTTATGAGATTTCACAATGTCCCTGCCAAAGGCTGAGGTCACTCTGAACCCTGGTCTGTCCCAGGGATCCTATTGCCTGCCCAGAGAGTCTCCAGATGCAGACGGCTTCCTGGATTCCCTTTGTTGATTCCAGCCAAAGATTTCCCCACTGCCCCCAGAACCTCAGTTGTCTGCTGCTTGCTTATTCCATGACCCATTTTATGCTAAGTCCTTTTAATAGTCTGCAGTGCCTGCCAGGCTGGGTTTTTCCTCAGCATCTGCAGTAGCTTTGTGTCCCATTGTCACTCCTGTTCCAGGACCAGCCCTTGTAGCTGATCAGGCTGTGCTCAGTTGTGCCTCTAGTTGGGATCCTTTTAGTGCTCATTCTCTTCAGTTGCCTTCTACCTAAGAGTTCAGATAAAGCCCCTTGCTCTTAATTCTTGTTTTATTTATTTATTTATTT
>RCUC01126389.1:0-16801 GCA_003697995.1 Taxidea taxus jeffersonii
GCCACAAAGTAAAGTACAGTAAAAGCCTTTTTCCACCTTTCCCTTTCAACCCGATGATCCTCACAGATCACTGTCCACAGTTCCCCGAGTTATCTGTCCAGAGGAAAGTAGAAATGCACAAACACAGCAGTTACCCCCAGGCACACGTATGCAGGGATCTCTGTCCTTCTGAACACGTACACACACATGGGTCCCCTTGTGTCTTGCTTTTTTTCCACTTAATGACACATACTGTGGCGACAGCAGCCTATCAGCCCAGGCAGATTTCCCTCATACTGGATTCCGGACCCCTGTGGATGGGCGCGCAGATCATTTCCATTTTTTTCTGATTTCTCACTGTTAGATGATGCTTCAGTAAACGTCCATCCAGAACACACACATTTTTTATGTTAGCTTTTTCACTTTATTTCTCTTCCCTGGTACTGAAATAAATACTGACAGTGCCCCAAAAAATGTCTAAAGAAAGGATGAGACAAAGGCTGTGTGATCTGCTCCACTGAATGAAGGCCATTTCCCACCAGTCCTTCGTATAAGGCATCTTTTCCTCACACAGTTGGGACCAGGGTGTGATCAGCCCCCGGATTACTGAGTGAGTACCAAGCGCCACGCATGTGCTAAGCCCCTTCCGTGTATATTCCCCTTGGATGGACTGACATCCCGGTGGAAGGGGAAGCTCACAGCCCAGCAGAAGGGGGGGTGCTGTGCTGCCTCCCAGAGGCTGGCTGTCTCTCTGCCCCACCTCCAACCTTCTCCGTGGCTGGGAAAGAAAGACGCAGGAGAGGACCACCTACCTCAGACAGCACCTCCGAAGCAGTCTCGGGGTTCCGCAGGCTCTCCCCTGGTGTGGGGGTGCTGCTGCTGTCCCCTCTCTGCCCCACGCTCAGCGCCTGCTCCCACTTCTGTAGAGCTTCCTCGAACAGCTCCATGCCTGAGCAGGGGTGGGAAGACAAGGGAGAGTCTGACCTCGGCAGGGGAGAGCAGCCAGGCCCCACGCTCCAGATGGGGTCAGAAAAGCAAGGAGGCAGAAGGACATGAAAGGACAACAGACAGGACTGTGTGAGCTGGGTCCTAGTCACTTTTTCAAGGCGGGTCACTTTTCAGGCCTCCATTCAGACCAGATTTGTTCCTGGAGACTGTCCCCTACCCACAAATGGTTAGAAACCGCTGAATGAGGGTTTTGGGGTCAGGAGTGGGGTTGCAAACCAGCACCTGGGAAGGTGTCCTGAGCCCAGCCTGGGCTCCTGGGAGGAGGCCGTTCGTCCCCCAACTCTGCCCCAGGGGAGGCCCCACAGCTGGCCTCCTGGCTAGTACCTTGCATGTACAGACTCTCTGCGTTGCCGTCACTGGTGGTCATGGACTCTTCCATCCCTCTGGCGTCCCATGGTCCCGAGCACGCAGTCGTGGGGCTGGATGAGTTCACTGCTACCGTCTGGGCACCAAGCAGCACAAGGATCCAAGGGCAAGGGGTAAGGCCCTCTCAGATCCTTTGCAGGACCCAAGCCCCTCCCACCGCCTGGTCCTATGTCACACACCCTCTCCGAAGACCATCCCTGAAGCGAGCCCCCGGCATATGGCCAAGCCCTCAACAGGGCCTGGTCCCAAAAACTCGAAGCATTGGACAGCACTTCACAGAAGCTACAGAAGTGGGAAGCAAGAGGCCCGTGGCCAGCCCAGGAAGCAGCAGCCTCCTACAGAAGCTGCCCTGGGCCTGTTCCCTGCTCTGGCACTCTGCAACTAGGTGGGGCTGGGAAGGCTGAGGGAGCTTCCACCACCACACGGCGGGGCAGGGCCCACACTCCCCACACTTCTCGCCCTGCTGGGATGTGGGCTCCTCTGGGGCACGCGCCCTCTCTTGCCCACCCCTGGGTTCCCAGGGCAGACCCGGGCTCAGAGCTCACTGCACAAACAGGTCACTAGATGAGCGAATGAGCCCAAAGCCACTCCCCAGGAGAAAATACGCTTCTCTTTGTCTCATCTATCTCTATCTTCAGAACAGTCCCTGGCACACGGCGTTGCCTGCCCCGTGTCTGATGAACGAATGAACAAACTTTCATAGACAAGAATCTCCACCCCCCAAGAGGCCCCAGCCACCTCTCTCTCACCGAAGCCTGGCCCCCGGGATGTGATCAGTGACAATCTCGGAAAGCCTGTGTGGATGGAGGACAGACCAAAGGAAATCTCTCCTGTCTTCCTTCTGGCCTGAGCCTCCTCAGAACCACGGCCTGAGCCCTGAGCCCGCTGGTGCCCTCCCTTGGCTATTTACCGAAGCCAGGCTGTGGGAGGAGCCCGAGTGCTTGCTGGGCTCGAGAGAGGAGATGCCACTCAGCGTGTCGTTGCTCTTGCTGCTGGGACTCTGGATCCTCCGGCTGGAGTAGCCTGTGAGGAACAGGAAGGCCAGGGTACGTGGCTGTGGAGTTCGGCCTTTGCGCAGGCTGTTCCCACCTCCAGACAACTGTCCCCCTCCTCACCTGGGAGCTTGTTCTTCCTCCCCTTCGAAGGCAGGGGGAGGGCAGAGCGCCCAGGGGCATGCGCCTGGCAGAGTGCAACGCCTCTGCCTGTCGGGCCTACTCACTTCCCTATCCCTGTCCTCTGGCACATGGCCTGGACCAGAGGGCCCCGGGCCTGCCAGAGAAGCCGGAGAAGGAGGGCTGGTGACTTCTCCGCCTACTTCTCACTCAGAGAACTGACTGAAGGATTTGGAATTCTCCTCCTTCCAGAAAGAATCTGAGACAATGACTTCTTGAAATATACATAAAACGTTTTTGTTTTTTTTTAATAGAGATATTTCTCTTTTTTAAATATTTTATTTATTTATCTGAGAGAGAGAGCACGAGAGGGGAGAAGGTCAGAGGGAGAAGCTGACTCCCCATGGAGTGGGAGCCTGATGCAGGACTCCATCCCGGGACTCCGGGACCACGACCTGAGCCGAAGGCAGTCGCCTAACCAACTGAGCCACCCAGGCGCCCAAAACGTTTCTTTTGAGATGAGAAAAGTAGGGAAGGGGAAAGAGGGTAACCCCAGAGGTGATGGCGGTGGGACAGGGTAGGCAAGCGAGAGGCCGGCACGGGGGCGACTCCAGGCGTCCCTGGGGGCCGTGAACACAGAAACCCAGCTACATCTGCACTTCTCAGGTCCTGTTCTAGACTCGTCTTAAAACTTCTTTTTCCAGGGACGCCTGGGTGGCTCAGTTGGTTAAGCGGCTGCCTTCGGCTCGGGTCATGATCCCAGCGTCCTGGGATCGAGTCCCACATGGGGCTCCTTGCTCCGCAGGGAGCCTGCTTCTCCCTCTGCCTCTGTCTGCCAGTGCTCCCGCTCGCTCTCTCTCTCTCTCTCTAACTAATAAATAAATAAAATCTTAAAAAAAAAAATCTTCTTTTTCCAGATGTAAAGAGAAAACTTCCCTTTTGTGACAATAATTCACAACTAAAATTCATTTTTTATGTAAGGGGATTTCTTCCTTCCTCCTCTTCGTTTTTTGCTTTTTTTTTTTTAAAGTAGGCTCCATGCCCAGCTTGGGGCTTGAACTCATGACCCTGAGATCAAGAGTCGCATGCTCTACTGACTGAGCCAGGCAGGTGCCCCAAGGGGGATTTCTGCTTCCTTAACCAGGTTTCTCCCCAGATGGGAGCCTGTGAGGACTTCATGCCTGGGGAAGAGATCCACAGGACGTTCAGGCGTGGCAAACATGGGGTTGCTGGGTTACAAAATGAAACGGGGTCTACTAGGGTTTTGAAAGCCACACCATCAGACTCAAAATGGCTTAGAGGCTACCAGGGCCTGGGGGGGAGGGGGGAGGGGCTGACTACACAGGACACTCGATTGAGAGCACAGTGGTACAGTTTTTGATGTGGTGTAAATACAGGGCTCTGGGTGGCACACAAAACTGAATCAAGAACTATATGCTCGAAAGGCTGAACTTAACTTAAAAGAAAAAGGGGGTGGGGGGGCGGCGGGGGATGGGGAAAATACCATCTGGCTCAGGAACCACATGGCCCTTCTTGCTCCTGAGCCAGGGGACTTCCCTCCCTGGGCAGAGAAGCTGCACCTCCCCAGCCCCCTCTGGATGCAGCTGTTCCCAAGGGATCTACAGATATCGAGAACTACCACCACCAGCAGGACATACGTATGCATCAGGCTGCATCACTCACCAGTCCCCTGACTTGGTGAAGACCCAGGGAAGGGTCTGCCACCAACCCGGAGGAGGCGAACTCGGCTTGGCGACAGGACATCACTAGCCCAAGACCCGACGGTGACCAGGGGCCCAGCTGGGACCTGACTCCAGGTCAGGCCCTCCCCCAGTGCCTCATACCCACCTTTCTTCACCGATGGGACCTTCCTGGCCATGAGGATGGGCAGGGGCACCGTGCCCAGATGTGCACCTCCCATCTCGGGGCCGACCTGCTTCTTCCTCCGCCGTCGCCTCTTTAGCTGGTGGGCGGCCAGGGCCAGGGCCACTGTGCCCAGGGCTGTGGCAAAAAGGACCTTCCGCAGGCCTGGTGTCAACCGCAGCTGGGAGAAGGCAGACTGCAGGAAAAGAGGGAGGCGGCTGGGCTACATCTCCCCAGAAGAGCTCTGAGGTGGGCAGAGCTGTGCTGGGGAGCACATGAGGGACACAGGAGGCCTCAGGCGCTCACGGAACATTTGCTGACCAGGAATGATCAAGAGGCATCCACCCCCCGCCCCCACCCCGAGGGGGCACCTGGCCAGCACCTCTGAAATGTGGACCACGCAGACGTAAAGAGGGGGATTGGGAACAGCAAAGCGACAATGCCGAAGAGATCACATCTGGGCTCTAATAGGTATCCCTAACTCCATCGGTCATGACTCTAACAGCAGGGACAGAGCGCCTACTATGCCAGGCACGGGGCTAGGATTCCACCTGTGCTACCTGGCTGAATGAATGTCTGTCCTTTTCCAAGTGAGACTGTGAGGCTCACACGGGTTAAGACATGCGCTCAAGATGACAGGGAGTCAGAAATCAAACCTAAGTCTCTTGACCCCATTTCGTAACAACTCCTTGACGTCGATAACATTCACTCCACCTAATTGCCCCTCTGTACAATTCCCTGCTCCTCATTCTCTGCCTGCTGAGCTGGGAGCCCTTCGCTGGGGGGAGGGGGGTGCATTGCATACAGCAAAGCTTTAGGAAGTGTCAAAAGACCTGGTCAGTCAAAAAAACTGAGGCCAATAGTTCACATAGCCCAGAATGAAGACCAAGCTTGGGGCCCCAGACTCCTAACCTTTTCCTTCCTGCTCTGCTCAAAGAGGAGACCCCAGAAGCCTGGGGCAATAATGAGGGATAGGCTTTCCCAAATGCTAGGGACCCTGGGATGAGTGGCTCAGTATTTCAGAGGCCAGAGGGGTAATGGGAGGCCCACAACCCACCCCAACCTTTACCTGACCAAAGGTCGTGTATAAGAACACAGGGATCTCGGCCACTGTCATGGCCAGCGCCTGGATCATGGACATGCCCTCAGTCCTCCGGAACGCCATGGCAGGATCAGCACCCTCGGGTCTCAGAGCGTCCAAGGAAAATGTCTTCAACTGGCCGCTGGCTGGGTCCCAGGCACCGTCCACGCTTCGGAAAGACAGGGACACACATACCAGAGGGTCCTTGCAAGGAGCTGAGAGACGGATGACCAAGTCAGACACAAGGATATGCTCACATGAGCACACAAAATGCCCGTAAGAGTGCCCTGGGGGATGAGGTGGGAGCACAGCCTACCTCTGGCACGCCAGGCCTGGATTCATGCAGGAAGGCAGCCAAATGCCCCATGTACCCTCTGCCCACCCAGAGCCCTAGGAGGAAGAGAAAGCATCTCTGGCACGTTGGCCCGAGAACAGACCCAAGGCCTGGGAGATGCAGAGGTCACTCTCAGACTTGGGTCTCTACAACACACTTGCACCATCTTTTTAAACCCATGTTCCACTGGCTACACAAAAACCCCAGGCCACGAAAGGGCCAGGCCCGTTCATCTCCCATAAAGCCAAAAAAATGTTTTTCTTTCCCGTGGACTGTATTACGAAAGCAGCGGGGTGCTCGCTCAGATAACGAAAGCCATGACAGCCTGTGGGTCTATTCTGCACTGGGTTATTTAGGTACGTTATTTCATGGGATTGTTACAATTCTGTGAAGGAGATGGTATCTGGCCCCGCACCCCATCTCTGCCAGTTTCCAAAGAGAAAAGTGAGACTCACAGGGTTAAGCCAGGAGGAGCCCACAGTCACACAGCTAGTATGAGGCAACCAAGGTCTTGCACCAAGGTCTTCTGGACTTTAGACTCTGCGCTCAATACTGCCCTTTAGCAAAATCTAACTTGCACCAGGAAGTGACAAGCCCCAGCAGAACTACAAACTACAAAGGCAACTTTCCCCTGGGCCTTCAAGACCCTCCAGGGTACCCCACGGCCCCATTCCAAGGTCAGCAAATAAGTGGCTTGAGCACACGTTGCCCAGTCCCCAAGATCCTGCACAGCACTCCCCAACTGCCACCACAAAGACCAAGGATGCCTTCAAGGTCTCCTGGGACCTCAAGCGGAAGGAATACACAGGCCAGGACAGACCCTATCAACCTGGGATGGCGGCCAAAATCACTGGAGCAGCACGAGAAACAGCTTATCCCCAGTGCGTGGGAAGGATGGACGAGCCTACCAGTGTAGCTCCAGCGCTGGGCTGCGTGCATGAGGGGGGCAAGCAGGAAGAGCCAGTCTAGGGCCAAGGAAATGGTCATGCTGTCAAGGAGGAGACATCCTGCCAGGAGGCTGTGAATTGAGCTGTGACCTCCAGTGGTCAGGGCCCAGGTTCGTATCATAAGCCAGCCCTCTCATCCCCCCAACCTGGCCCAAGGCTCAGAACACCAGAGGATCAGCAGCCACTATCTCCCCAGTACCTACCCTATAGGCCAGGCTTCGAAACAGGCTCTGGCTGGGAGTTTAGTCCACTGCTTATGATGGGGGAACTGAGGCCATGAGAGGTAAGCAACCTGGCTGACCTCAGTAACTGACCAAGCTGGGATGGGACCTCAGCTGCAAGGGATCCTGGAGCTACGGTGTTTCCCCTGAGGCATCTGCTACAGCTGCCAGGGCTCCTTCCTGAGCACATGTGGCTGGGAGGCCTGGTCACTTGCCTGCAGGAGCGTCAAGAGCAGCCTCTGCTGCTCCAGATGAGGGGAAGACTGGCAAGTCCAAGGTGACAACACTGACCCCCAAGCCTGCTTCACTCCTGGGTTGGATCCAGACTCAGCTCAACCGTGCTCCCTTCTTCCCCACTGACACAACCTGGAGAGAAGCCTCCTCTTCTCCATGATGACCGCCTGCAGCAACGTCTCCCATCCTGTGCACACTTCCAGCGCCATTTCCAGCTGGGAAAGTCACCCTATAACCTTGGGCAAGAACCCCCTCATTCCGCCCCTGCTGTGGCACTTACAACACCCTCAGCCTGGATGCCCACACTTTCCACAGCGGTACCTCCTCCCTTGCCCTGGGCAATCCTATTAATGACTCTGGCCTGAGCAGCCCATCTTTCCTCCCTGACCTCAGCAATGCCCCGGACCATGGCACTCCTCTGAACCACCCTCTGCCCCGTCTCTGTTCATCCCACCCCAGACACCTTACAAGTCTGACCAAGCTAGGTACTGGGCGCTCACTCCCGCACTGAACCTCAGCAATATCCCCTTATTCAAAATCTGCTCATCCCACCTCGGACATCTCCCTGCGCAGCCCCAATTGAAGCCCCCTTTTCTCTTGTCCGACCCCTGGGATATCCTCGAGGGTCGTCCAGGTGCCCACTGGCGCCACCCACGACCGGCACACCTGCTCCCTCCATCTCGGGTACTTTGCTAGCCCAGGTTCAGGTACCTGCGACCCTGCAACGTTCCAGGCCCGGGCATCTCCGCACGGACCTGGCACCTTCCGAACATTCCACCTCTCGCGCCGCCTACGGCCCGGATACCTGTTTATTCCAACCCGGGCCCTTCTAGTCCCTCTGAGCCCGGACATCTGCGCTCCCACCCAGTTCGTTGCTCAGACCCGGCTCCCACCGCTGCAAGCCTCAGTCCCGGGCCCTGCCGCATCGCCCGCCGCACAGGCTCAACCCGAGGAGCCACTCACCCAGGATCCCATCGCTGAGGAAGGGCAGCGTCTCCTTCCCCGGCACCCGCGCAACCAACCTCGCGGCCACCGCGGGGGGCGTGGCCTCACCCGGGGCCAATCCTCCTCTGCCCAATGAATGTCGCCGAAGCGTTCCTCACAGCTCCGGCCTCTGGCCAATGGGCGGCGTCACGTGACCAGCCTGGTCCCACCTTCTTTGGCCCCTGTTCCGCCCCCTAAGTGCGGTTGAGGCGCGGAAGTGCTCTGTTCTCCCCTACCATTGGCCATCGGGATTCGATTGACTGCGCTGGCTGAGTGGGGCGGGGCCATCCTTAAAGAGACTGCGCCGAGGCGGAGCTATCAGGTCTCTGAGGGTCTTTGTGGGAGGGACCTGTGATGGGTCTGAGCCTTATTTGGCTTCTCTGCTCCTCCCGGTCCTCCCCACAAATTCTGCCCGCCCTTCAAGGGCCTATTTTCAAATGCCACTGCCTCTGACTTCCCACAGCATCTTCTTCTTCCTTTTTGGAAAAGTTTTTATTTATTTGACAGAAAGACGGCGAGAGCAGAACCTCACGCAGGGGGAGTGGGAGAGGGAAGGCAGGCTTCCCGCCAAGCAGGGAACCCGACGTGGGGCTGGATCTGAGCCGAAGCAGACGCCTAATGACGGAGCCACCCAGGCTCCCCGCACAGCTTCTTCTTAAACCAAACTTGGCACTCTCCACTTTCTTTTGGAGCTGTTTGCAAATCTCCCCTACCAGACATTGTCCCGCTGAGAGTTGAAGTCAAGTGATTCCGTTCCCACGGCCCAACGGTGCCTCGAAGGAAACACTCGGTTTGGAACAGGACTGACCTGAGTTGGAATCAAGTTCCTCCACTTAAGCTCGCTGGAGTTCCCGGGGTTTACCGAGCCTCTGTAAGTGGATGTGACTTGCCCAAGTCACAAGGCTTTGGAGAGGCTTGCAGAAAACAGTGTGGCAAGTCCTTTCACAACTGCGAACAGCTGTTTTTGGTTGGTTGGTTTTTGTTTTTCAAGATTTTATTTCTTTACTTGAGAAAGAAGCAGCAGAAGGGGGTGCAGAGGAAGAGGGAGAAGCAGACTCCCTGCTTAGCAAGAAGCCAGACACTGGGGCATGCTCGATCCTGGGACTCCGAGATCATGACTGGAGCTGAAGGTAGATGCTTAACTGATTGAACCACCCAGGCGCCACTGCAAAGAGCTGTTTTTAAATATAATTATCAGCAAGGTCACATTTCTTCATTCATTGCACAACTAATATATCTGTGTGCCAGCCTTTCACAGGTGCACAGTGGTGGGCAAGATACATGGTGGCCCCAGGGAGCTCAGAGGAAGCAGGTACTTAATTGCAATGTTGTGTGATAGTTGCTCTGATGGGAGAAACTCAGGAATGTGGGGAGACTAAGGAGACACCTGGGCTTGCAGGGGGAGGTGAGAGACTCCTGAAAGAAAGGGAAGTCCAGATGCAAACCGGAAGGATGAGCAAGAATTAGCTGGGTAAAAGGGGAAGACAGAGCATTCCAGAAGCAGCATGGGCTGTGACCCCAAGGCAAGAGAGAACCTGGTACCCAATGAGCCAAGGAAGAGGGAGCCAGAACAGAGAAGAGTGGTTTCCACGGTTGGACTGCCTGGATTCTGGGCTCAGTCTGCCACTCTCACTCTGTGCTCTGTAACCTTGTGCAAATCAGTTAACTTCTTGGGCACCCCGGTGGCTCAGTCGGTTAAGCATCTGCCTTCAGCTCAGGTCATGATCCCAGGGTCCTGGGATGGAGTCCTGCATCAGATTCCCTGCTTGGCAGGAAGTCTGCTTCTCCCTCGACCTCTCCTCACTGCTTGTGCTCTTGCTCTCTCTCATGCTCTCTTCTCAAACAAATAAAATCTTGGGGAAAAAAATCACTTAACTTCTTTAAACCACACCTTCAGGGCACCTGGGTGGCTCAGTGGGTTAAGCCTCTGCCTTCGGTTCAGGTCATGATCTCAGGATCCTGGGATCAAGCCCCACATTGTGATCTCTGCTCAGCAGGGAGACTGCTTCCCCTCTATCTCTGCCTGCCTCTCTGCCTACTTGTGATCTCTCTCTGTCAAATATATAAATGAAATCTTAAAAAAAAAAAAAGAAAGAAAGAACAACAAAAAAAAGATAGACTTTAAAACAACAACAAAACAAAACACACGTTTTCACCCCTAAAATGAGGAGGAGGGTGGTTTCAGAGCTGTTATGACCATTCTAGATGATTATTCACTTAAAAGTGCTCAATGCTGGACCTGGCATAGTCTCAGGACATCTGGACCAATGGTAGTAAGAAAACTGCAATAGGCAATTATAAACCGGGATAAATAGATGAAGCATATAGATTGGGACAGGTGTAAGTAATAACTACTGTCTATTGTCTCTCTCTCCTACTTATTTATTTATCTTACTTTTTTAGTAGGCTCTATGCCCAACACAGGGCTTGAACTCACAACCCTTAGAGGAAGCGTTACATGAGCTACCAACTGAGCCAACTAGGCACCCCGCTCTCTTTCCTGTTTATGCTCCTGTGTTTTTTTTCTCAGGACTCATCACTTGACATGTTACATATTTATTTGCCCCCAAGAGGGGCGGGGCCTTGTTTTGTGTACTTCTCTATCCCTGGAGCCTAGAACAATGCGTGGGTCACAAAGACTTTCTCCTTGACCAAACCTGAATCAGGCTCCTCAGAGCACTCTGCTCAACTAGGTTGACCTTGAACTTCCATCTGTGACTTGTAGAGTCCAGTTTTAGCAAGAATCCCGCCCCCCCACCCCACCCCTGTCTCTGATCACCCTCCATATTTAAACAAATTCCTCATTTTCTACCCTCAATATCTTGGCCAGCCTTCAGGGAGAATCCCTCTAGCCTTGATGTTTCCACTTAGTCATTTTCCATCCATGGACCCCACCCTGCTCTTTAGCTCTAAATCTCCACTTGTTCTTGTTGTATTCAAAGTTGAGCCCCATTTCCCTCCCCTACTGCAAAACCCCAACTGCAGTGGGGCCCTTGAATAAAGTCTTCCTTACCATCTTTAACAAGTACTATGAACACTCTTTAAAAATATTTTTTTAAAGAATTTATTCATCTATTTGACAGAGATCACAAGTAGGCAGAGAGGCAGGCAGAGAGAGAGAGGAGGAAGGAGGCTTCCCGCTGAGCAGAGAGCCTGATGTGGGGCTTGATCCCAGGACCCTGGGATCATGACCTGAGCTGAAGGCAGAGGCTTTAACCCACTGAGCCACCCAGGTGCCCCCAAAATATTTTATTTCTTTATTTTGGGAGAGAGAGAGAGAGAGAATGAGCAGGCGGAGGGGTTGAGGGAGAGGAAGAGGGAGAGAAGCAGACTCCCGCTGACCTGAACTGAAATCAAGAGTCAGACATTTAACCGACAGAGCCACCTAGGCGCCCCCGAATATTTTTATTTTAACAGTGTTCAATGTGAGTTATTGGATGAGTGAACATATAAGGATATTGATAAATGCCTGTTGAAGATGATAGGGCTGGATTCTGACTCAATGAATGATATAGACCACCATAGATGGACACTGATAAATAAATGAATGATCAGTATAGATTAATAAAAGCACTTGGTGATGGCTCCAGGTAAGTAATAAACACAGACTCATTAAATGGGTGCACATTAAGTCACCTGGAAGCTTTCCAAACTCCACCTTCCTGGGCCTCATACATGCTAAGAGAACCAGTCTGGGAGTGGGTCTGGGGTCTGGATTTTGAACAAAACCCCAGGTGACTGAACTCATCCTGCAGAGATCAGCTAGGGTAGGTGATGGGGAACTGGGGTTAGTATATGGAGATAAAACAAGCGAGGCATCCAAAGGATAGAGCCAGGTAGGAGATATGACCAGTCCAGAAACAGAGCTCTCCACTGCATTAAAAGATGAAGTCTAGGGGCGCCTGGGTGGCTCAGTGGGTTAAAGCCTCTGCCTTTGGTTTGGGTCATGATCCCAGGGTCCTGGATAGAGCCCCACATCAGGCTCTCTGCTCCACGGGGAGCCTGCTTCCCCCCTCTCTCTGCCTGCCTCTCTGCCTACTTATGATCTCTGTCTGTCAAATAAATAAATAAAATCTTAAAAAAAAAAAATGAAGTCTAGAGGTAGAAAGCCAGGAGAGGCTTGTCTGGGACTGTGAAGAGTAGGTTCAAGATCAGCAAGTGCCCCTGTCCCAAACGCAGCCCATTCCAGTACCTTGGCCTCCCTACCACTCCTCCCTCCCCCATAATCCCTCCAAACACCCTCACCCAAGTTTGGAGAGCCAGAGGGCTTCCTGGGAACAAACAACCAGAGGAGTCCCCAAACAGCCTGTCCCCTGGCTCAGTTGTCCTTAGTGTCACCAAGGTCAGTGTAAGAAGAAGGGGATGGAAAATTCGTGGTGGTGCTGGTGCTGGTGCTGGTGCTGGTGGTGGGCTGCCCAGAGAGACCCAGGGCAAAAGAGGCAGAGAAATAGGAAGACAAGGCCTAGTAGATGAGTGGGGTGCGAATGGTCAAAGGTACATGAAGAGGCACAAATGGGCAAGGGGCTGTGGGACAAGGAATGGAGAGAGGCCCCCCAGGTGGCAGACGGGGGTCTCAGGGCAAAGTAGCCTGTCGCGGCAAGACCCGCTACCTCTGGTTCCGCGGGGACCCTAAGACTCGCCCCGCCCCGCCCGGCCCCGCCCCGCCCGGCCCCGCCCCGCCCCGCGTCCCGCCCCGCCCCGCGCCGTCCCGCCCCGCCCCGCGCCGTCCCGCCCCGCCCCGCGTGCTCCGGCTGGCTCCTCCCACGCGGCCCGCCCTGCACGCTCCGACTGGCTCCTCCCACGCGGCCCGCGCCCCGCCCTGCGCGCTCGGGTTAGCTCGGTGGCGGCGGCGGCGGCGGCGGCGGCGGCTGCAGGCTGGCGAGCGGGCTCGCGGAGGGAGGTTGCGCTGAGGGAGGGCGCCCCGGCAGCAGGTGGGCGGGGTACGGGCCGGCGGCGGCGGGCTGGGGGCTGCCAGACTGCGCTCGGGCTGAGCGCGGCCGGCCCTGCGTCGCGCCATGGACTTCAACATGAAGAAGCTGGCATCGGACGCGGGCATCTTCTTCACCCGGGCGGTGCAGGTGAGGCCGTGCGCCCTGGGCCTCGCGGCCCGGATGTGGGGCGGGCCGGGAGCACCCCTAAAGGAGAGCCGGGGTGGGGGTGGCGCAGGAGAAGCCCCTGGAGCCTGCCGCCCCCCTCCCCGCGGCGGGACACCCTAGCCCTCACATCCCCTACTGCGGCGCTGCCCAGAAGGAAGAGCCCGGGGCGGCCGGCTGCGCGGAGTGAGCGGCCAGAGTGGCCGGACCGCGGCCCCGTTACCCGGAGGGGAGGCGGGGAGGTCCCGGGGCCCAGGTTTCTGCAGGCTGGGTTACCCCGCTGCCGTAGCTCCCGCCCCAGGGGGAGAGAGCACCGGGAGGCCCCTGCCTCCCCGCCCTTTCCCAGCAGTGACTCTGGCAGGCGTCCCGAGGCCTGAGCCCCAGGCCCAGGGACCATGCACCTGCCACGACCCCTTCTCTGAGCCTCAGTCTCTGCAGCCGTGCAATGGGCTGGTGGTACTGATTCCGTCAGGTCCCCTGTACACGCTTGGATAGTCAGTCCGGAAGCCAGGAGGGCTGGGATTATTATTACTTCCTTTCTGCTCCACGGGAGGCCTGTTTCCTCTTATTTCTCCAGGCCTGGAGGATGGGGAGAGGGCTGAGGTCTGGCTGGGTGCCCTCCTTGGACAGCTGTCCAGGCTGGTGGTGCCGGGATCGGAACAAGTCCTATCCACATTCTGGGGCCAGGAGAGAAACTGAGGCATCTTAATGTAATGGTAAAGACCTGGAGGCAGCTATGGGCATGGATGCTCCCTCTTGTGACCTTGAGGAAGGGGCTTCATCTCTTGGCCTCAGTTTTTCAATCTGAAAAATGGGATTAGCAATCCCTCCTTCCCAGGATGGTTGTGAGGATAACTGGGTACTCTGCATGTACATTGCTCCCTAAAGACAAGCTTATGGGGCGCCTGGGTGGCTCAGTCAGTTAAGCATCTGCCTTCAGCTCAGGCCATGATCCCGGAGTCCTGGGATCAGGCCCCATGTTGGAGTCCCTGCTTAGCAGGGAGTCTGCTTCCCCCTTTCCTTTTTCCCCCCCCCCCCCCCCTCATGCTCTCGCTCGCTCCCTCTCAAATTAAAAAAAAAAATCTTAAAAAAAAATAAAGGCAAGCATACTAGTGGTGCTAACATAGTTAGTATGGCATGTGACCTTGGGCAAGTCACTTTTCCCCCTCCTGTCACTCGGGTGTAACACCAGTCTGCCTCCAGAGGTGGCTGCAGGCTTGGGGCTTGGCCTGTCGCAGTGCTCTGGGAGCCAGTCCTATTGTTTGTCCTTGCTGTTGTCTGGAGAAGCCCAGCCCCAGACAGTCTCTGGGAAACCCATGTGCTCATGTTTACTAGAAAGCACTGTGTCCCGTGTCCCGTTGAGGATTAGTGCCCCAGTGAGGATTTGCTGCCTGGCATTTCAAGCCCCGCAAGGTGATCCCAGCCCTAGTGGGTTTGCTAGGACCCTGGAGCCCCTTGGCTATCCTCAGTTCATCTGGAAGGTGGGAACCCTCCCAGTGTTGGTATGGCAACTGCTCTATCTCCCACATCTGGGAAGAACCTGATCTGCCAGTTTCCTGCTACTGTGGGGCGCTGGCACCTGACCTGGCCAGAGCCTGCAGAGCCTGGGGTGTGGGGAGGCTTGAGCTCTGTGGCCTCACTTCTCCTGGTCGGGGCAGGCCCAGTGGGTCAGCCGTACCGAGTGGGAGCCAGCGCCCAGGCTCCAGACTCTGGGGTGGAGGAGGGAGCTGGGAGCTTTATAAATAGAGGCTTTCTCTGGCTCTGCACGCCCACCCCCTGCTGCTGCCACTGTGCAGGGAGCAGCCTGGGACTCGGCAGACATCAGCCCCTGAAGCATGGGTCTCTTCCTCTTGGTAGCAATGGGGCAGGGTGGCAGGCCAGAGGGGAGAAGTCTTGAAATATCACCTGCGTAGGAGAGGACCCTTGGGACCTGCTGAGGCCAGGCTGCCTGGAGATAGGCGTCAGGAGGGATGGGAGGGAGTTCTTCATTCTCAGTGTGTGGGCAGCTCCTCTGCCTAGGTGCCACCATGCCATGTCCCAGGACACACTGGGTAAGCCGTCAGCCGCTCCCTATACCAGGGACACCTTTTAGAGCCTCGCCCCATCGCCTTCCAGTAGGGAACCTGAACTTGACCCTGGGAGAACAGGATCCCTTTTGCATGGGTGATTCTGGGATTCCGGGTCCCTGAACTGTGCCTTGAAAGTGAGGACGAGTTTGTGAAGTTGGTCCAGGGGCTGGGAAACGCCGAGCTAAGGGCATCGAGGCAGGAAAACCTAGGGCATATTGAGTCTGATGCCAGCGTAGGTGGGAGTGGGCCGTGGAAGCCACAGTACTAATGCTGTCAGTAGTAACTGTCGTAATAGTAAGAGTAGTGGTAGAACGGGTAATAGTAAGGGCCACGAGGAGGCCGTAGCACTGTCATCGTCTGAGCCAGGCAGGCAGCTCTGGACATGGGACGGAGGTCCGGAAAGCCCCGTAGGATATGGAACCTGGGTGGACCTTGGTTGTGAGGGATGGCTACCCCGAGGCTCAGTGGGGAGTAGCTGCTCTTAGCCTCGCTCATTTGGGTGACATAATCACCTAAAGCAGGGTGCCTGCTACTGTTGGGGTAAGGGGGTTCCTAGGTAGCTCGGAGGAGAAACATGAAGAAGGCCTTCTATTTGTGGTAATGATGAGAGCGGCTAAGGTTTGTTAGGCCTGTTCTATGTGTTTCCAAATATTCTGTGAGATAGGTCCTGTTATCCCCCCTTCACCAGGGCGGGGAACTAAAGACCAGAGAGGTGACTTTGCCTCTCTAGGCCATGATTTCCTTATCTGGAAAATGGGGCTAAGGCTATCCCTAAGGGGCTAGGTGAGGTGAGACATGCTCAGGGCCTGGCTCTGGGAGGCCTCAGTCTAGGGAATGTGAGGAGGCCCAGGAGTGGGGAGAGGTGGGAGGAAGGCAGGAGCAGCTGCTTCCCAGGTAGGGAGCCACAGGCTGTAAGCCTGGCCCACCCAGGCCTGCAGTGAGAAACCCAAGCCATGTTGCATAATTGATGGCTGCCCAGTGACTCTGCCCAGTGACTCTCCATGGCTGCCACCCCCTCCCTACAGCTGGGCTGGAGCTGTTGACCTCTGGATGACTGATCGCCGTCAAGCAGTCTGGAAAGGGCCTCCCAGACTCTCAGCCCATAATGACCCTGACTTGAGCACAGTCTGCCCCTTGCTTAGCCTCAGTGGCATCATCTGTGACATGAGAAACTTGACCCAACTGTCCTGGAGGGCTCTCGGAGATGTCGGTGAGCCACTGGTGTCAAATGAATATAGCCCAGGGTTGGACCACCACGCAGTCAAGAGTACTGCTGCGTTATTACTGATCTTACTCCTGCAGGTCTATGTCCTTTTGCTATTTGACTGTGACCCTGAACGGGCTCTTTCTGTCAGAGCCTTCTAGATCAGAGGGGCCAGCACTTGGGCCAGTATCGGGTTGTTCCCGTGTGGCCTGCACAGCCTCTGCCAGCTCTGACTGGTGGGACATTCCGGTTCCTGCATGGCCTTGGGGCGGGGCTGCCAAGCTTTCTAGGCCTTGTGCATGCCCA